>JAUDYJ010000008.1:13408137-13538137 GCA_030761175.1 Masticophis lateralis
TTTACCACCATTCTTGCAACGTTAAGCAAATCACTGCAGTTGTTAAGTGAATCCGGCTTCCTCATTGATTTTGCTTGTCCGAAGATTACAAAAGAGGAATCACATGATCCTGGACCACTGCAACAGTCATAAATATGAATAAGTGGCCCAGCTAATAATCCTTCCAAGGGTTAACTGAAGTACCGACCTTAAATCAAGATGAATAAATCCAACTGTTGTCTCCTACAACAACCCCTTTAGCTTCTATTTATTCCCCAGCCAGGGAGAGGCCGTTCAGCGTCCACGTGTGCTTTGCTTCCTGAGTCGAATCTTGCCCTCCGTTATTCTCCTCTCCTAACTGCTCTGTGCATATGTGCATCTGGAACAGGCCCCAGCTGTTCTTCCTCCTCTTCACTCATTTGTTGTTGTTGTTGTTGTTAGTTGCGAAGTTATGTCCGACCCATCGCAACCGCATGGACAATGTTCCTCCAGGCCTTCCTGTCCTCTGCCATCCCCTGGAGACCATTTAAGCTCATGTCGACTGCTTCAGTGACTCCATCCAACTACCTCATTCTCTGCCGTCCCTTTCTTCTTTTGCCCTCAATCGTTCCCAGCATTCGGCTCTTCTCCAGTGAGTCCTTCCTTCTCATTAAGTGGCCAAAGCATCTGAGTTTCCTCTTCAGGATCTGGCCTTCTAAAGAGCAATCAGGGTTGATCTCCTCTAGGACTGACCGGTTGGATGGCCTTGCAGTCCAAGGGACTCGCAGGAGTCTTCTCCAGCACCAGAGTTCAAAGGCCTCCATTCTTTGGCGCTCAGCCTTCCTTATGGTCCAACTTTCACAGCCATCCATTGCAACTGGGAAAACCATTGCCTTGACTATATGCACTTTTGTTGGCAGGGTGATATCTCTGCTTTTTAGTGTGCTGTCTAGGTTTGCCATAGCTTTCCTCCCCAGGAGCAAGCGTCTTTTAATTTCTTGGCTGCAGTCCCCATCTGCGATGATCTTGGAGCCCAGGAAAATAAAATCTGTCACTACCTCCATTTCTTCCCGTCCTCACTCATATCAGCCTCCAAAAGCTGCTGCCTCTCCGGCAGCTGGGAAATGTCGGCCAGCCCTGGCCCTATCTCTGCCTCCGATGCACAGCATCCGTCAGGGCCTTCCCCAGACTCCAGAACTGGCTCAAATTCTTCCCCAACCTCCTCATCTCAACTCTACTGGCAGCTGACGAGCCACAACACTATTCCCAATCGACTGTCATATAGGAAATTGTCTTTCTTTTGGAAAATACATATTCTTCTCTTTCAGAAGCCAAAACCCTACACTTACTACAAAATGCTAAGCTGCTAAATCAATTTATCATTCTTATGCTGTCTGAAAAACATTGCCATTTATTCCCTAAATTGTACTAGATTACACTAAGTGCTTTATGACTTAAAAAAAAAACACAGAAAAAAGGATTTGCTTATTTGTAACATATTAACTCTGTCAATAAGCACAGAATAAACTGCAATTTAAAATTGCAAAAATCAATTTCCACTTCCAAAAGGCAGTTGCCTTGATATAGATGGGTTTTTGAGTTGATGCATTACTGTACAGGTACAATTTTTTCAATTATTCCTGTCCTGGATAGTGTCCACTGCAAAAGTTCCAGAAATGCAAACATTTGGATCTTTTGTCTAGTTTTGACTCACAGAAGTATTAAAAATTTGATTAAATTGGCTTTGTTAAATCTTTTTCTAAACTTTAGCTGACAGCTTAGCAATCGGGCATCGCTATTTGTTATCCAGGTGGTCCTCGACTTACGACGAGGATAGAGGCCAACATTTCAGTTGCTAAGCGAGACAGTTGGTAATGGATTTTACCCAGTGGTGCAATGTAAAATTTGTTACTACCGGTTCTGTGGGCGTGGCTTGATGGGGTAGGGTGGGAATGTGACTGGATGGGCGTGGCAAACTTTTTTATTTTTACTTTTAAAAGCCTTTTTTCTACAACCTCA
Source organism: Masticophis lateralis (assembly GCA_030761175.1). Taxonomy (NCBI): domain Eukaryota; kingdom Metazoa; phylum Chordata; class Lepidosauria; order Squamata; family Colubridae; genus Masticophis; species Masticophis lateralis. The sequence continues at coordinate 13,410,115 of JAUDYJ010000008.1, forward strand.
AGAGGTTGCAGAAAAAAAAAGGCTTTTAAAAGCCTCTGATGATCAGGCAACTCAGCTGGGATCGTCAGAGGCTTTTAAAGGCATTTTTTTCCCCCCTACAACCTCTTCGGCTGAAGAGTTTGTAAAAAAAAAATGCTTTTAAAAGCCTCTGACGATCCCAGCTGAGCCGCGCGATCATCAGAGGCTTTTTATTATTATTATTATTATTATTATTATTATTATTATTATTATTATTATTATTATTATTATTTTTAAAAGCATTTTTTCGGCCGAAGAGATTGTAGGTGTGAAAAGACACTCGTTTCATTGTTGCTGTAACTTCGAGCGGCCTCTAAATGAATAGTTAGAAGTGGAGGATTACCTGTAATAGGTGAGTCTTGCCAGGGTGCCCATAGAGAGGCAGGTTAATAAACATAACCATGTTGTTAGAGTACAGACATGGATTTTTGGGATGTTGCTTTCAAGCTTCAAGACACACGGTTAGTATGTTGAATTAACCCACCATGTTACTCTTGTTGCAGGACATGCTTTTCTGATCGGGGAGGAGGGGGACGGCCTGTCAGGCCTGGAAGCCATCTTTCGCATTGAGTCTTCAGGCCTGCCACATTTACAACCACGGGAAACTGAGAGGGGGGATTGTATGGAGCAGGGGAGGTATGTAGTCATAATAACATTCCTTTCTCAGAGAGTCAAGGACATCTTGCCCTGCGCCTGGAGGGCTGGCACTGGGAGGCATCTCCAGTTGGGATGGTGCTTTGATTGGACCATGTGATGGACTTGTGGGTGTTGGGCAGGGACTTGGACTTTCCTTTGGGTGGGGGAAACCTGGAAGCTTTCAGATATGGGTTTTCCCAGATGTGCTGATATGACATCTTTAATAAAATGGAACTTGGAGGAAACTCAAGCCTTTCTTTCATTGGGAGTATTACTTGGAATCCTGACAATACAAGAACTACAATACAAAATAAAAACTTTGGATCAACAGGTGGAAATAGACAAAGGGGGAATGGTTTGAAAATTAATAGATTATATGTATATTTAAAAGGGAGGATATTAACGTATTCGCCCTTTCGGATATACAGTATGGAGAAAGCAAATTACAGAGATAAAGTGGATATAGTTATCCCGGAAGTGGAAGGGCAGAGTTTTAGAGGTCTGGGTGATTATTAATCTTCATTACTGCCTATGAAAATCCAAAATCCATTTATGCTCATTTCCTCCTCAGCTTTTCTCGGAGTTGGCCTCAACCAGTGATGAAATCCAATTTTCTTTTAATACTGGTTCTGTGGGTGTGGCTTGGTGGGCATGGCAGGGGAAGGATACTGCAAAATCCCCATTCCCTCCCTACTCTAGGGGAAGGATATTGCAAAATCTCCATTCCCACCCCACTCCAGGGGAAGGATACTGCAAAATCTCCATTCCCTCCCTACTCCAGGGGAAAGATACTGCAAAATCCCTGTTCCCTCCCCACTCCAGGGGAAGGATACTGCAAAATCTCCATTCCCTCCCTACTCCAGGGGAAAGATACTGCAAAATCCCCATTCCCTCCCCACTCCAGGGGAAGGATACTGCAAAATCTCCGTTCCCTCCTTACTCCAGGGGAAGGATATTGCAAAATCTCCATTCCCACCCCACTCTGGGGCCAGCCAGAGATGGTATTTGCCGATTCTCTGAATTACTCAAAATTTCCGCTACCGGTTCTCCAGAACCTGTCAGAACCTGCTGGATTTTACCCCTGGCCTCAACACTGAAGAAATTCAGCACTGGGTTATTCTTGGGGAAAGTAGACGTGGAACCACTGTATGGAGAGCAGCTGGGATCAGGCAGATCTCTAGAGCTTTCGTTCTCCTGCATGTCTCTCATTGCTTCAAATGTAAGCAGAGAGTAAACCCTACTTCCTTCTAGCATTGATGATATTACCCAGTTGAGTAGTGAAATATCTGCAAGAAAACAGCCTCTCAACTCGCAAAGCATCCCTGGCCCTGCTCTCAAGTTGCGATAGGCAAGGAGGATGGAAAAACAGTGAAGCAGCAAGGCAGCCAAAAAACAAAAGCACATTCCAGACAGATCTCTCTCAAGGCTGTCTCCCAAGGTTACCTACAGTGGCCGGATGGGAGTGATCTCTACAACCCGCAAAATTGCTCCGTTGGCTAATGTGACTGATGACACACCCTGGGGGGAGGGTGGTAAGAGGGTCAAGTCTGGGCCATAAATTACATGGGGTTAGCTTCACTTAGAATGTGCTGACATGAAGCTCCTAATAAATAACTGGATTTCTTTTGAAGCTTGGCTCGAGGCCAGTGATGGGATTCAGCCAGTTCACACCACTTCGGGAGAACCGGTTGTTAACTTTCTGAGCAGTTTGGCAAACTGGTTGTTGGAAGAAATCAACAAGAGGACCCACAGTCCTCTTCCTCCTCCTCCTCCTCCTCTCTGCAAACCCCATTCCCTTGTAGCACTGATGATATTACCTAGCTGGGTAATGAAACATCTGCAAGAAAACAGCCAAGCTTGGAGAGCACCAAGGACCCCACTGTTCAGGCCTGAGCCACAAATATTCTCTCAGTACCAGGTTCAAATCCATCCCCAGCAATGGAAGCTCATAATAATCACTTTGGGCCATTACTCTCTCCTGGCATGATCAGACCTTAGGTGGTGGGAGAAGAAATTGGCAGTGTGGTACACATGACCCACTAAATTCCGGGGGGGGGGGAGAAGCAGGATGGAAACTGATCAAATAAATATTTCATCTGGGTTCCATGCAGTGGTGAAATCCAATTTTTTTACTACTGGTTCTGTGGGCATGGCTTGGTGGGCATGGCAAGGGAAGGATACTGCAAAATCTCCATTCCCATCCCACTCCAGGGGAAGGATACTGTAAAATCCTTATTCCATCGCCACTCCTGGAGGAAGGATACTGCAAAATCCCCATTCCCACCCCACTCTGGAGCCAGCCAGAGGTGGTATTTGCCGGTTCTCTGAACTGTTCAAAATTTTCACTACCGGTTCTCCAGAACCTGTCAGAACCTGCTGGTTTTCACCCCTGGTGCCATGGCAGTTTTGATCTTCCGGCAGGTTCCGTGATTTTTGTCTCCTATTCTCCAACGATTCTTGTTTTCATTGCCTGAGTTTTTCTCTCCATTGAACTGTCTAATTAGGAGAATTTAAAGTCAGCGTGACTCACCGTCTTGATGGAAGCCAGCCAGCCAGCTAGCTAGTTAGCCTGGCACCTTCACTAAAACCCACAACAATTGCAGCCATAAAGCCCAATTGCCACCCAAGGTTGGGAGATGGACGGATGGACGGAGTCGGGAATCAGGAGAAACTTTTGCCTCTGACTTTTCTTTTTCAAATGCCAAAAAAGAGCAGATCTTCAAAAACATATCCCACTGACGGCAAGCAAGCACAGCGCTGGCCTCTTGACCCCTTGTACGACTGCCACCTTCCCATGTCGATCTTCATATTCTTAAATTGAAATTTATAATAGCGCCTCTCCTTTGGATGGCCAGTTTCTCCTCCCCTGTGAGCACCTCTCTCTTCCCGACTGAGATGGGCCTTCCGTCTGCTGTCCCAGAGAACCTGTCAACTTGATTTTATGTCTCATTCCCCCCATGCCCCAGGTTAGGCCTTGATTGGGATCATTAGTGACTTGATAATCCCTCTAGATTTATTAGCTTAAATAGCTCCACTCCCATCTCCTGTCCCCGCTTAAATATTGCTTAATTTCCATCAATCTCTCTTCCATCTGTCCAAGTTTCCATCCAGCGACTCTTTTCTTTCCTAATTAACCCCGTCAAGACTGCACTGAGGTGAGAATTAGATTATTTCGATAAACTAATCAATACACAAGGGGAAGAAGATTAAGGCCGCTTTGGTCTACGGCCAGCCTCTATTTTAGAACTGTTCTTGCAATAACCAGTGATGGGATTCAAGCAGTTCGCACCACTTTGGGAGAACCGGTTGTTAACTTTCTGAACAGTTTGGCAAACTGGTTGTTGGAAGAAATCATTAGGGCACAGAACCGGTTGTTAAATTACTTGAATCCCACCACTGGCAATAACCGAGGTCTACAATTTGGTCCAATAAAGTTAATCGTGGGCATTATTAAAGTGATTCCGAAGCAACCCCCCCCCCACACACATTAGTTTGTATCAAGTTAGGCGCTGCTTTTGATGATAGAGAAGCATAGCTTATAAGCCATTGATATCTAACCTTTTTGTTGTTGGGTGTCAAAAGCGTGGGGAATGTGGGGGAGTCACACACGTGTGCCCCCACCCATAATTAAATACGCCCTGACACCCCACCCCCCCGCGCATGCTTGCGTGATCCACCCCGCACTCCCTCTGCTTTTGTCACATGATGACCTGGTGGGCTCGGTAGGCCCATTTTTCGCCCTCCCCAGGCTCCAGAGGCTTTCTTGGAGCCTGGAAAGGACGATAACGGCCTCCTCCACCCCGCGGGAGGCCGGAAACAGCCTGTTTCCTGACTTCCGGTGGGACCGGAAATTAGCTGGTTGGTGTGCGTGCGCGCTGGAGCTGAGCTAGCACAACACTGACGTAACCACAGATATGGCTCTATGTGCCACCTGTGGCACGTGTGCCATAGGTTCGCCAACATGATTCTAAGCCATATCCTGGAAGAGAACAGCCTTGGAGTCACTGTGACAATGTTCTTCTGCCTTGCACCAACAGCAACACAACAAATTAGAATGACTCTGCTTCAAGCCAAGAATGATAATTTGATTTCCATGTTCAGCCATGTTCAGAGTAGAGTAGAGTAGAGTAGAGTAGAGAAGAGAAGAGAAGAGAAGAGAAGAGAAGAGAAGAGAAGAGAAGAGAAGAGAAGAGAAGAGAAGAGAAGAGAATAACAGCGTTGGAAGGGACCTTGAAGGTCTTCTGGTCCCACCCTTTGCTTGCCTAACTCGTAAAATGGGGCGAAACCCACTCAACAACTGCTTCAACTAGCCACCTAAATTTGAGGCTCCATCGTGCTTGTTAAATCAAAGATTACCGGAAGTAGCGTTTTTCAACCTTGGCCACTTTTATGATGTGTGGACTTCAATTCCCAGAATTCCCCAGCCCAGGGGGAATTCTGGGAGTTGAAGTCCACACACATTAAAGTTGCCAAGGTTGATAAACATGAATCTAGAGTGGTACCCTACTTCCTAATGTATTAACTTTTAGTCATGCCTGAAAGACTGGAAGCAATTGTGAGAAAGCTGATGAGGAACAGAGAGAGACCCAAATGTTAGAAGAAGTCCATCCAAACCGTGCCTATGGAGTGGGGGGGGGGAGCAGATCTTCTGGTGACCTTCTGAACTTCTGATAGACCCTCTTCATCTTCTGCTTCCACTCTGAGACCCTCCCAAGGAGGTCTTCTCCTTCTTGCTGATCCATTCTTGCTTCCTAAATTTAGATTGCTGCAGCTTCCACCTTGTATTCCATCTGTCTCTTCCACCCAAATAACAGCATATCCCCTGTTCCTCGCACGCACATACTCTTGCTCTCTCTCATACACACCCCATAAATATTCATTGAAATTATAGGAACTGATCATCACCCAAGGTTAGAAGGCAATTCTTATTAATCACCTCATCGGTCCCTTTGCATCCAAAGCAACGGAGAATTCATTATCTCTAAACCCGCATTAGCGAAAAGGTGCCACATCTCATCTGGAGGATTTCAGGAGATGACTGTTCTCCGATTTCTCCCACCCTTCCAACTCTCTCGGTTCCTCTACCTGGAATACAGGTAGCCCTTGACTTATAACAGTTCATTTAGTGGTCATTGGAAGCTACGACGGCACTGAAAAAAGGGACGTAGGACCAGTGGTGGGTTTCAATTTTTTTTACTGCCGGTTCTGTGGTGTGGTGTGGTTTGGTGGGTGTGGTTTGGTGGGTGTGATTTGGTGGGTGTGGTTTGGTCTGTATGGCAGATGAAGGTTACTGCAAAATCCCCATTTCCCCCAATCAGCTGGGACCTGAGAATAGAATAGAATAGAATAGAATAGAATAGAATAGAATAGAATAGAATAGAATAGAATAGAATAGAATAGAATAGAATAGAATGTAGAATAAGAATGGAATGGAATGGAATGGAATGGAATGGAATGGAATAGAATAGAATAGAATAGAATAGAATAGAATAGAATAGAATAGAATAGAATAGAATAGAATAGAATAGAATATTGCAATGTAGAATAGAATAGAATAGAATAGAATAGAATAGAAGAGAAGAGAAGAGAAGAGAAGAGAAGAGAAGAGAAGAGAATATTGGAATGTAAAATAGAATAGAATAGAATAGAATAGAATAGAATAGAATAGAATAGAATAGAATAGAATAGAATAGAATAGAATAGAATAGAATAGAATAGAATAGAATATTGCAATGTAGAAGAGAAGAGAAGAGAAGAGAAGAGAATATTGGAATGTAGAATAGAATAGAATAGAATAGAATAGAATAGAAGAGAATAGAAGAGAAGAGAATAGAATAGAAGAGAAGAGAATAGAAGAATTGAAAGGGGCCTTGGGGGTCTTCTAGTCCAACCCCTTGCTTAGGCAGGAAACCTATACCATTTCATAAAAATAGCAATAGCCACCGTGGCTCAACATTTTAAAAATGTTTGTCCAATCTCTTCTTAAAACCTCCAGTGATAACAGCATCCATAACTTCTAGAGGCAAGTTATTCCACTGATTAATTGTTCTCAGTGTCAGAAAAGTGCTCCTTAGTTCTAGATTGTTTCTCTCCTTATTTATTTATTTATTTATATATTTTATTTTATTGCGATTTATATGCCGCCCTTCTCCCAAAGGACTCAGGGCGGCTTACAAGATGAAAAATCGACAATGAAAACTAAAATATAAGTTAAAATCCAATTAAAATTAGTTAAAATTATTACAGCGTAAAACCTCCCACAACGGGTCAGTCCATTTGATGAAAAAGCCTCGTCTTCAGCTCGCGGCGAAAGGAGAGGAGTTTCCACCTATTGCTTCTTGTTCCGCCCTCAGGTGGTTTGGAGAATAGCTTGACTCCCTCTTCTTTGTGGCAACCCCTGAGATATGCTATCATGTCATCCCTAGTCAGTGGTGGGATTCAAATAATTTAACAACCGGTTCTCTGCCCTAATGGTTTCTTCCAACAACCAGTTTGCCAAACTGCTCAGAAAGTTAACAACCAGTTCTCCCGAAGCGGTGCGAACTGGCTGAATCCCACCACGGCACCTCGTCCTTCTTTTCATTAAACTAGACATACCCAGTTCCTGTAACCGTTCTTCCTATGTTTTAGCCTCCAGTCCCCTACTCATCCTTCTTGGTCTTCTCTTCTCTCTATTTTGTCCTCTCCCCCTCCCCTCTTACAGGTAGCTCCATAGCTGGAACTCAAAGTCAACATCCTTCCACCTGGAACAGGCCAGTTTTCATCAATCAGACGCTTTAGAGGGGAAACAGGAAAGAAAATGCTTACCAGATTAGTGAAGATGTATGTATAATAGGCTGACACCATTCCCAGTTCAGCTGCCTGTAACGCAGAAGAGATGAGAAATCAAAGCACAGTTAAGTCACAGCCTGCCAGCTCCTTCCTGCTCTGGTTGATGCCTTCTAATTTGAAGCTAACTCGGGGATCTCTGAAAAGAGTTGGGAAGTCCAGACAACAAGGCAGGAGGCTTTTTTTTTGCCTTTGAATTCCACTATGTTCAACGAGGTTTACCGTTCAGGGGGGAAAAAAGGCCCCAGGATAATGGCTTAATGACCAACTCTAGTATTGGTTCTTCTTTTTGATGTCGGCCCTTCCATGCCGGGTGAATTTCTTCAAACAATATTGCAACCAAGAACCTCTTACTGGCTTGGAGGAGGTTTGCAGGGGACTGGGGAGAGAGCTGTTGGTATTTAATTAGTATTTTCTCTCTCTCTCTCTCTCTCTCTCTCTCTCTCTCTCTCTCTCTCTCTCTCTCTCTCTCTCTCTCTCTCTCTCTTTCTCTCTCTCTCTTTCTCTTTCTTTGTCTCTCTCTCTCTCTCTCTCTTCTCTCTCTCTCTGGGGGTAGAAAAAGCCCCCTATTCTTCCTCTATAGAGTTTATCCTTTTTTTTCCCCTAAGAACTCCATTGGAAAAAAACCACACCAAAAGACCTGTAAAGCTAGGAAGGAGAACAAATGTTAGGATCATTTCTCCCCCACCCTCAAAAGTCCTTCAAACATCACTTCCCAATTTTGCAACCGCTCTGGCATCCCCTGGGATGGGAGCAGGACCGCCGGTTTTGAAGTCTGAGAAGGCATAGAAACTGTCCCGAAGCAAATGACGGCTTGTAATTGAGTGCGTTTGTTTCCCTCTTTAGCCGTTTGTCACCTGGATGACTTTTTTAAAAGGAAAAAAGAAAGGAAAAAAACAAAACAAAACCACCCACGTTTCTGCACCACCGCAGGCAACAGTTTCAAATGAGCTGCACTTAAAAACATATTTGCAAATGCAAATGAAGACTGCTTTCTCTCTCTCTCTCCCTCCCTAACTCTGATTTCCCCCCTCTCTCTTTCTCTCTGTTTTTCTCTCTGTGTCTGTGTCTCTCTCCCTCCCCCCTCTCTTTTCGCTTTCTCTCTTTCTCCTTCTCTTCTCTCTCTCTTTTCTCTCTCTGTTTTTCTCTCTTTCTCTCTTTTCACTTTCTCTCTTTCTCCTTCTCTCTTTCTCTCTTTTCTCTCTGTTTTTCTCTGTGTCTGTGTCTGTCTTTCTCTCTTTCTCTCTCTTTTCACTTTCTCCTTCTCTCTTTCTCTTTTCTCTGTTTTTCTCTGTGTCTCTCTCCCTCCCCTTCTCTCTTTTCGCTTTCTCTCTTTCTCCTTCTCTTCTCTCTCTCTTTTCTCTCTCTGTTTTTCTGTGTCTGCCTGTCTTTCTCTCTTTTCACTTTCTCTCTTTCTCCTTCTCTCCTTCTCTTTTCTCTGTTTTTCTCTGTGTCTGTGTCTGTCTTTCTCTCTTTCTCTCTCTTTTCACTTTCTTCTTCTCTCTTTCTCTTTTCTCTCTCTGTTTTTCTCTGTGTCTCTCTCCCTCCCCTTCTCTCTTTTCGCTTTCTCTCTTTCTCCTCTTCCCTCACTCTCTCTTTTATCTCTCTCTGTTTTTCTCTCTGTGTCTGTGTCTCTCTGTCTTTCTCTCTTTCTCTCTCTCTCTTTTCACTTTCTCTCTTTTCTCTCTCTCGGTTTCTCTCTGTGTGTCTGTCTCGGTCTCTCTCCTCTCTCTCTCCTCTCTCTCTGTCTTCTCTCTCACACACACCAAAACACGTGTTGGGGGTGAAGTGGCAAATTCTGAACGTAATTGTGGTTCATTTCAGTTTGTTGCAGATGCACGTTGCCGATGAAGGGAAGGCAAAGAGAAATCAAGAGAATTTCTGGGTTCTACGAACAGACTGGATGGAAACATTCCCATGGAGGCTTGCAAGGTGTGATTTTTTTAAAAAAAAGTCAAAATGAGGTCCGTCACGATGTCATGGAATCGGCCCTTGATTTGACATACGTTCCACGTGATTTGTTCAAGCTGCTATTTTTGAGTTATTTTTTTTTTTTTTACATACCCTGCCTGTCTCCATCAGCTCGTTCTTCTCTGGTTCCCAGGAAGAACATGAACAGATCTCCTGACTGGACAGGAATACAAATAGTCCTTGACTTACAACGATTTGTTTAGTGACTGTTCAAAGTTACCACGCCACTAAAAAAAAAGGAACTGACGATTGTTTTTCCCACTTACAACTATGGCAGCATCCCCAAAGGTCACGGGATGAAAATTCAAAGGCTTGGCAACTGGCATGTACTTATGACGGTTGCAGTGTCCTGGGCTGATGTCATCCCCTTTTGCGATTTCTGCCAAGCAAAATCCACGGGGACCCCGGATTCACTTAACAACCGGGTTACTGCAGTGCAGGGATGGGTTTCGCTTACCTTTGCTACCGGTTTGCTCACGCATGCTTCTATGCATGCCCAGACTGTATTTGATGACGTCCGGGTAGGTGGGTGGAGCCTCTCACTGCTGCTGCTATCGGTTTACCCGAACCGGGGTGAACCGGTAGCAACCCACAGTTGTGAAATGTTGCAGTGCTACATTTCACAACTGTGGCACGAAAGATCGGAAAATGGGGTCAAAACTTGCTTGACAACTGTCCCGCTTAGCGACAGAAATCTTGGGCCGAATTTGTGGGTCGTACGTCGAAGACTACCTGTAACATCCTGCGTATGGGGCCTCCCTCTGAAACCTGGAAGGGTTTATCTGGTAGCTTTTTTTAAAAAAAAAAGAACCCAGATTAAACCATGGATCAAGCGCAAACCACTTTGGGTTCTGATTTCCTTCCAGGCTCAACTTCAAATGTTGGTCTTTATCTGATCCTCTAAATAGCCCATGGCTACATTATGAACACCGGGTGGAAACTGTTCCTTTTGCTTCCTGGGATTGCCGATATAACGTTGGATTTTGTTTTACGGTTTTGCCGTTGTGCCGTAAAATGAGCTACCTCTTTGCTGCTTCCTCCTCTGTTAAATTACCTTTCAGTTCTCGCTGTACATTTCCGCGCTGGAAGAAAAACCAGCTTCGTGGGGGTGGGAGAAAAAAATTACAGAAGCTCTTCACCTGTTTTTAGGCAAGATGCAACATGAGCCTGCTTGTTACCAAGGAGCTCGCTTGCCTTATTTTTCCAGGCTTGCCTTATGCCTGTTGACTCTGAGTAATCCACAGCCCAGCTGGGAAAACACACTTTATCCCCAGCGCGTTTCGTCTCGGAGTCACATAGAGTGTTTGCACAGGACCGCAACCAGGAGTGGGCTTCAAAAATTTTAGGAAGGGGTTCTCTGCCCGGTTGCTGGGGCAGAGTTGGCCTCCTGCACCACGGTGGGGTAGGGTGGGGGGCATTTTTGCCCTCCCTGGGCTCTGGAGGCTTTCCTCGAGCCTCTGAGAGGGTGAAAACGGCCTCCCCAGGCTCCGGAGGCCCTCTGGAGGCCGGAAACAGGCCCGTTTTTCCCAAACTTCTGGTAGGCCCGTTTTTCACCCTCCCTGAGCGTCCGCAATCACTATGCTCTTACCTGCATCTGAAATGGGCCATGTGGAGACTCCTGGGAGGGGAGGGGTGGGATGGGTGGGGCCATCCAGGAGTGCGATTTGGGGGTTCTCCAAACTTCACAGAATCTTAGCTAGAGGTTCTCCCAAACCCCTGCGAACCCCTAACTGCTACTGCCATGGAGAACCCAAACAGAGGAGGGTGAAAAAAAAAGGGGGGGGGACACCAAGAAAGATTCCCAGATGGCCAACATGATCTCTCATCCCACTGATTGCGTCTCCTCTTTTCCATTGCACCATTGTGTTTCTCTTTTTTAAGCTTGGGATGAGCAGGCACGTCTATCTTTTTCTGCTTCTAGCTTTGAAACCAGGTGCTTTTCAATTCCAGGGACAGGTAATGAAAGAAACGCCACCAATTATTTTCCTTGGCTTGCTGGAAACACGTGGGTGGAAGCCAAGATGGTTGTGTCAGACAATGAGGCATTTGTGCTTCTCAGAATCCTGTGGGACAAGGTATGGATTGAAAAGAAGTTGGCCAAACAGAACGGATGAATAATAAAAACGAGTTTTAAGACTGAGAAGAAGGTAAAAAGTAAGGTAAGGTAAGAAGGTAAGTCACCCAGAGTAGTGAGGTGGGTGGCATATAAATTTAATGAATCAATAAAATACATGGGTAGCACTATGACAAATGTAAGAGAGACAGTTTGGTCTAGGGATTAAGGTACCAGGCTAGAAACCAGGAGATGGTGAGTTCTAGTTCCCATTTTAGGCATGAAGTCAACTGGGAAAAATAAGAAAAATCACCAGGGGACTTTGAGTTCTAGTTTTGCTCTAGACATGGAAACTGGCTGGGTGGCTTTGGGCCAATCACCAGGAGATGGTGAGTTCTAGTCCCATCCAGGAGATGGTGAGTTCTAGTGCCCATTTTAGGCATGAAGTCAACTGAGAAAAATAAGAAAAATCACCAGGGGAGGTTGAGTTCTAGTTTTGCTCTAGACATGGAAACTGGCTGGGTGGCTTTGGGCCAATCACCAGGAGATGGAGAGTTCTAGTCCCATTTTAGGCATGAAGTCAACTGAGTAACTTGGAGAATAATCACCAGGAGACAGTGAGTTCTAGTCTTGCTCTAGGCATGAAAACTGGCTGGGTGGCTTTGGGCCAATCACAAGGAGGTGGTGAGTTCTAGTCCCATCTTAGACATGAAGTCAGCTAGGTGATTTTGAGGAAAATCACCAGGGGACACTGAGTTCTAATCCTTCCTTAGGCATGAAAGCCAGCTGGATGACTTTGGGCCTGTCACTCTCTCTTGGCCCACTATATAAGGCTCGAGTGACAAGCCAATCAGTCAATTCCTATTGCCAGCAATGGATCAGTACTTGATTGATCAGTTAATAATGGGCCGTGCAATTGCAGGAAAATGCCAGCAAGAAAAAACAACAACCCAATGACAAATATAAATCGTATGTGTCTTCCAAATAAGTATATCAAGACATGGAATGAAGATAAAGAAGATATGTTAAGATGGAAGAAATTACTACTGTCATTGCTGGGAAGAATCTCTGTGATAAAAATGAGTGCCTTGTCTAGAAGGATGTTTTTCTTTCAGACAATACCTATTTTGACAACTGATGCGCCATTTAAACAGAGGCAGAAAGATATATCTAAAATTGTTTGGCAGGGGAAGTAACCACAAGTTAAATATAAGGTGTTACAAGATACAAAGAAAAGAGGAGTATTGGGGCGTACCAGTGGTGAATGCCCTCGGTTTGCACCGGTTCTATAGAACTGGTAGTAAAACCGTCAGGAGGCTCCACCCACCGACCCTGACATCACCAAAATGCTTCTGCGCGTGGGCAGAAGCTTCTACGCGTGCGCAGAAGAGCGCGTATGTGGCCCTGTTGCAAACTGGTAGTAAAGGTAAGTAGAACCCACATCTGGGGTCAGTGGTGAGATTCAAGTAGTTTAACAACCAGTTCTCTGCCCTAATGATTTCTTCCAACAACCAGTTTGCCAAACTGCTCAGAAAGTTAACAATCGGTTCTCCCGAAGTGGTGCAAACTGGCTGAATCCCACCACTGTCTGGGGTGTACCCAACTTGAAATTGTATTCGGCAGCTTGCTGTTTGGTTCGGATGGAAGAGTTGGGGGGGCTTCTGAGAAACATACGTCTTTTGGAGTTAAGAAGAACATGTCCTGCGTTTTGGGTGGCACGGATATTTCTGGCACAACAAAGTCAAATGTCATGTGGAATTTAAAAATCCTTACGTTAGATGAGGGGTGGCATCAGAGGTGGTATTCAGACGGTTTGGGCTGATTCAGGCGAATCGGTAATAGTGACCTGCGAGTGGGCCTCCCCCACTGCCCGGGCGCAATCCCGTCCTATATCACTGTGTTTTTGATGCTGCACACACATGTGAACGGCGTGCACAAGAGAATTGCCATGTTGTTTGATGTCGCATGTGTGGACGGCATGTGTGAGCGAATTGCTATGTTGTTTGACCGCACGCTTGTGTGTATGCACGCTCACATTTCTGGTGCTGGGTGAACCGGTTGCTACAGTATGTGAATCCCACCTCTGGGTGGCATGGCAGCTCAGCGGTTAAGTTGACTGGAATGCTGGTAGCCCATGTTCGAGACCTAAATGTCAGGCAGTGGATGAGCTCCCATCCTCAGCTCAGCTCCTGCCCACCTAGCAGTTTGAAAGCATGCAAATGCAAGTAGATAAATAGGTACCACTTTGGTGAGAAGGAAAACGTTCTCTGTGATGTCATGCTGGTCACATGACCACAGAAGCTCTTCTGGCAACCCTATCTCCCTTGACTAGGAAACGGAGATGAGATGACCCCTTAGAGTGAGGTACGACTAGTGAAGTAAAATCCATAGGGACTCCTTACTTCCTTATTTTATGTTGGACGAGTCTTACTGAGAACATGGACTAGATACAAACCTAAAGGAGCCTTGGTGGAGCAGCGGACTAAAGCGCTGTTAAATAGCACTTAGCTGCCAGCTGCCTGCAGTTACTGTGAGTTCAAATCTCACCAGGCTCAAGGTTGACTCAGCCGTCCATCCTTTCGAGGTAGGTAAAATGAAGACCCGGTTTGTGGGGGCAATAAGCTGACTTTGTATAAAAAAGAACACCGCTTAGCGGGAGCCGAAAGCCCTACTAAGCAGGTATATACAAAAGTATGAAGGCTATTGCTTAACGCATTGTAAGCTGCCCTGAGTCTCCAGAGAAGGGCGGCATATAAATCAGACCAATAAATAAATAAATAAACAATACATAAATAAATTGTTTCTGGAAACACCTTTGTGGAACTCAGCCCAAGAAATATTTTATAGATGAGAAATAATAAGCAAACACATAGGATTCAGTTATCGCACGACACTAAAATTTTGTCAAGCATGAATGTACAATTAAATCGCGAGAACAACTGGTGGCAAAGGGGTTGATAGATGCCAACGACTATTTGATGATCCTTGCCATCTCTCTTGACCAAGTGTACCCTCCTTAGAGAGGGGTTCTCAGAAGGACAATTGGTTGAGCTATCTTTTCAAGATGATCCAATCAGACCGGGCCTGCAACTGCCACAACTATATCGGCTGATTTTATGCTTTCCCCCAGAGAATCTTCTGTAAGAATCTCGGTCTTAAATGAACCAAATTAAGAACCCCGGTTTTAAAGAAAAATCCGTGTAACCCTTTCAATCTTGAAATGGCTTTATGTTGGGCACGAGAGGAGAAAAATCTCCAAGAAAGGATGAGGAAAAGTTGCACAGGCCTCCCGAATCCCATTGGTCCTGCCGCTGTGCATTGTGCGATATCGCTATGGCAACAGGATAAAGGAATAGCCCTCAATACTGAGAGGATTCATTCAAATCTTTTATTAACTTAGCAGAGAGACGGGAGCAGCCGAGGAACCCCATATCTTGGCTCTGATTTCCCACACTGAACACAAGCCATCAAGGGGCTGCAAACAAACCTCGCCTTTGATTTCAATGGGCGCACATGCGCAGCTCGGACGCTGGTCCCAGGAGCTGGGTGCTTAAAACAGTGCTGCGCTGTGCTTAGGAGACGCCGTTCCTTGACAAGGAGCTCGACAAAGAACCAGGCAAATGCTATTGGCGTTTGACTTGGCTCCATGGATGCAAGACAAGCAGGCCTCTGCACCTGGCTTGACTGATCAAGGAGAGTGACTTTGCAGACTAACGGAATGACAGAGTTGGAAGGGACCTTGGAGGTCCTCTAGTCCAACCCCTTGCTCAAGCAGGAAACCTTATTCCATTTCAAACTAATGGCTGCCCAATCTCTTCTTAAAAACCTCCAGTGATGGGGGGGGGGGAAGGAAGGAAGGAAGGAAGGAAGGAAGGAAGGAAGGAAGGAAGGAAGGAAGGAAGGAAAAGAAGAAAGGAAGGGAAAGGATGGGAAGGAAGGAAAGAAGGAAGGGAGGGAGGGAAAGGATGGAAAGGAAGGAAGGAAGGAAAGGAGAAAGGAAGGAAGGGAAAGGATGGGAAGGAAGGAAGGAGGAAGAGTAGGAGAATAACAGAGTTGGAAGGGACCTTGGAGGTCCTCTAGTCCAACCCTTGCTCAAGCAGGAAACCCTATTCCATTTCAAACAAATGGCTGCCCAATCTCTTCTTAAAAACCTCCAGAGATGGGGAAGGAAGGAAGGAAGGAAGGAAGGAAGGAAGGAAGGAAGGAAGGAAGGGAAAGAAGAAAGGAAGGGAAAGGATGGGAAGGAAGGAAGGAAGGAAGGAAGGAAGGAAGGAAGGAAGGAAGGGAAAGGAAGGAAGGGAAAGGATGGAAAGGAAGGAAGGAAGGGAAAGAATGGGAAGGAAGGAAGGAAGGAAGGGAAAGGATGGAAAGGAAGCAAGAAAGGAAAAGGAAGGAAGGGAGGGAAAGGAAGGAAGGAAGGGAGGAAGGAAGGAAGGGAAAGGATGGAAAGGAAGGAAGGAAGGAAGGGAAAGGAGGGAAAGGAAGGAAGGAAGGGAAAGGAAGGAAGGAAAGAAGGAAGGAAGGGAAAGGATGGAAAGGAAGGAAGGAAGGAAGGAAGGAAGGAAGGAAGGAAGGAAGGAAGGAAGGAAAAGGAAGGAAGGGAAAGGATGGAAAGGAAGGAAGGAAGGGAAAGAATGGGAAGGAAGGAAGGAAGGAAAAGGATGGAAAGGAAGGAAGGAAGGAAGGAAGGAAGGAAGGAAGGAAGGAAGGAAGGAAGGAGGTGTTTTTTGGTGTTTCAGTGCACTGCGGATGCCATGCATTAGAGAATAATGGCAATGAATAGTAGAAGCTCACGGCCTCAAATGAGTTCGGCTTGAGGTGAGATCCCAAGCAGGGGTGGGCCTCAAAACTTTTAGCAAGGGGTTCTTTGCCTGGTTGCTGGGTGGGCGTGGCCATAGTGGGCATGGCCTCGTTGACTTCCTGCACCACAGTGTGGTGGTGGGAGAAACGTTTTTGAGTTTCATCTTCGGGATCTTCAACACCTTCAGGGTTGATCTCCTCTAGGACTGACCGGTTTGATCGCCTTGCAGTCCAAGGGACTCGCAGGAGTCTTCTCCAGCACCAGAGTTCAAAGGCCTCAATTCTTTGGGGCTCAGCCTTCCTCAGGGTCCAACTTTCACAGCCAGACGTATGCAGAGCACATGATGAGAAAGGCAGGGATAGATGAACCGCATTTTGAAATTAAGATTGCCGAAAGAAATATCAACAACCTCAGATATGCAGATGATACCAAATAAGTTAGGCAGCATCAAAGGTGCCTTCCCTCAAGGCCCAAGCTTGTGAAGTCACTATCACCCCCAAAAGATTCTGCCCAATGGTAGGCCAATGTGTGATGAGGAAGAAGTGGATTCAAATGCTTGTTTATACGTTGTTTATTTTGTTCCTCTTTTTTGACGGACTGTTCAGGAACACTGCCAAATCCTTCAAAGCCTGAAGGGCCCACTGTTCTGACTCATAACAAAACTTCAGAAAAGCAAGAAAACAATATATATATTTTTTTCAGAACGCGTGGAGAAAATAGAAAGTCAAGGAGAGGAAATGACTACTAATGTAGAACAGAACATTCTCAAAGATTGGAAAGCTCAACTATTTTTGGACAGACGGAAGTTCGGGCCATGGTCTTTGAATTTTTCTTCTCTGAATTCTATGGTTTTAGAAAATCCATTTCACGTTAGAACTCATCATCTTCTTTTAATGACCCCATAATCCCTTACGGGGTGAAGTCTGGGCAATTGAATGGAGCTCAGTGTTTACTAGCCAGATGCCCTTCCTATCGCCAATGCAGAGTTTTGTTCACCAGATATATTCTCATTGCACCCAGAAAGTGATATATCTGGTTGTAGCTCCATTTAATGGGAGAACTATCCCAACATATAAATTCTCCCCATTCCTTAAATTCCTGAATCCAGGTTCCAAATGCTAACATGCAAATCCTATCCCGATCTTGCAGATTAGCTAGTACATCATCCCCTGTTCTTACCTTCTTAAGGATCACATGGGACATGGAAGCATTGGCGTGGACAATGATGGTGGCTGTTTTGTCATCCCTGATCTCTTTTAGCAATGGCGTGGGATCCCAGCTTTCATCCAACATCCGAACTGAGAGAGTTTCCTTCGAGATAAGGAACTGCCGAAGCAATTTCTCTAGGTTTAGAAGGCCTGCAAGGGGAGAGGAGCACAGATTCAATAGGGCGTTTCATCCATCAACAACCTTTCCATGCCCAAAGCGATTAGGTTAGGTCGAATCAGTTGAAAAGAAATCTGGGAAAACATAGTGCAGGATTTGTTGCTGTAAGCTTACCCCATAACATAACATACTTCTATGAAAAGCTCCAATATTGAATCATATCATATGGTCATGCAATAGAATAGAATAGAATAGAATAGAATAGAATAGAATAGAATAGAATAGAATAGAATAGAATAGAATAGAATAGAATAGAATAGAATAGAATAACCGAGTTGGACTTCTAGTCCAACCCCATGCCCAGGCAGGAAATCCTACATCACTTCAGACAAATGGTTATCCAACATCTTCTTAAAAACTTCCAGTGTTGGAGCATTTACACCTTCTGGAGGCAAGTTGTTCCACTGATGAATTGTTCTAACTGTCAGGAAATTTCTCCTTAGTTCTAAGTTGCTTCTTTCCTTACTTAGTTTCCATTCGTTGCTTCTTGTCCTGCCCTTAGGGGCTTTTTTTTTTTTTTTTAAATTTGATTTATATGCTGCCCTTCTCTGGAGACTTAGGGCGGCTTACAATGCGTTAAGCAATAGCCTTCATACTTCTGTATATTTATACAGTCAGCTTATTGCCCCCACAAACTGGGTCCTCAATTTACCTACCTTAGAAAGGATGGAAGGCTGAGTCAACCTTGAGCCTAGTGAGATTCGAACTTACAGTAATTGCAGACATCTGGTGTTAATCACAATGCTTTTAGTCTGCTGAGCCACCAGAGCTCAGAATAGCTTGACTCCCTCTTCTTTGGGGCAGCACCTGAGATATTGGAAGACTGCTATCATGTCTCCCCAAGTCCTTCTTTTCATTAAACTAGACATACTCAATTCCAGCAACCGTTCTTCATATGTTTTAGCCTCCAGTCCCCTCATCATCTTTGTTGCTCTTCTCTGCACTCTTTCTAGAGTCTCTACATCTTTTTTACATTGTGGTGACCAAAACTGAATACAATATTCCAAGTGTGGCCTTACCAACACATTTTAAAATGGTAATAATACTTCATGTAATTTTGATTCTATCCCTCTGTTTATACAGCCCAGAACTGTGTTGGCTTTTTTGGCAGCTGCTGCACACGGCTGGCTCATATTTAAATGGTTGTCCATCTTTCTCTTAGTTAAATGAAAATAATCAGCAAGGCCGTTCACCTTAGTGGGTGCTTTCTTAGTTGAAGGATGTCCCCGTCCCCGTCCGTATGATTACTCTTCACTTATCAGTTCAATGTGAAGAAATTCAACAAATACAACGAATACTATTGCAGAGGCCTGATTGACTTATTAAAGGTAAAGGTTCCCTTCGCACATATCTGCTAGTCGTTCCCGACTCTACGGGATGGTGCTCATCTCCGTTTCAAAGCCGAAGAGCCAGTGCTTGTCCAAAGACATCTCCGTGGTCATGTGGCCGGCATGACTCAACGCCAAAGGGGCACAGAGCGCTGTTACCTTCCCACCAAAGGCGGTCCCTATTTTTCTACTTGCATTTTTTACATGCTTTTGAACTGCTAGGTTGGCAGAAGCTGGGACAAGTCACGGGAGCTCACCCCGTCACGCAGTGCTAGGGATTCGAACCACTGAACTGCCAATCTTTCCATTGACAAGCTCAGGGTCTAGCGCCATGATGGTGAACCTATGGCACGTGTGCCCAAAGCGGCACACGAAGCCATGTCACCTGGCATGTGCAGCCTTGCCTGTGTGTCTTCCAGGTTTCTGGCGCACATGCGCGCATGACGATCAGTTCTCCTTCATGCGCACGGCAGTTCCCAAAACTGGTTTGTGCATGGACGCCAGCCAGCTGATTATCAGGTGCACATGCGCCCTAGAACCTGGAAGTTTGGCTTTTCCAAAACGCTATCCCTTCGCCCGCATGGCAGTGCCGAAAACCAGCCTGCGCATGTGCGCTGGCCAGCTAATCATTGGGTGCATGCATGCTACAACCCGGAAGTTCGGCTTTTCCAGAGCATGGCCTGAACGAGCGTGCATGAGCACGCATGACATTTCCATGCGACCTTTTCACATCACTGAGTTAGGGTCTGGCTCTCAAAACTCAAATGCCTCTATAGGTTAACTAGCAAAATCTAGCAGTCTTCAGTTATATCTTCCTTCCAAGAAGCCACGTCGCTTTTAATCCCACCAAACAACCTTCCCCAACCTGCTATTGAGCTCTCCAGATGTGTGGGGGCCCCTGGGAACAGCTGGAAAGCATCAGATTGGAAAATCGATCAGAGAGCGATAACAATGGGCCACAACATTAGGTTGCTATTGTGACCGTTATTTCCTCTTTTCTACAGTTTTTCGTGGTGTGAACCAAGAAAGATAACTCCGTAATTCTTGCTAACTCTCGCAATTCTTGTTTCTCTGGTGTTTTTAAAACAAACCGAATTTCTGACTGTTGCATAATCCAACTTGAGCAATCCCCCTAAAATGATGTTTCTTGAACTGGGGAGCGGAATTACTGCCAAAGGGGCAATTTGGATGTATCCTGGGGAGGGGGGGGGGGTGGTAATAGAACAATTTGTAATTGCTTCTTTGTGAATTGAGGATCAAGTTTGGGCCTGGCACTTCTGAGTGGCTTCCGTAAAGCAAAGCATTTGTATTTTTGGAGAAAAGGGTTGTGTGTGAATGGGATAATGACTGAAAAGAGGATAATTTGGTGAAACAGTTTAAAAGTCACTGGCCTAAGAGATGCAGGTTATTTCAGACTTCTATTGCTTAGGGCCGGTGTCTCCATCCAACACTGGCAGCTTGAAGAGCAGAGGTGGCGCAGTGGTTAGAGTGAAGTACGGCAGGCTACATCAGCTGACTGCTAGCTGCAGTTTGGCAGTTCAAATCTCACCAGGTTTCAGGTTGATTCAGCCTTCCATCCTTCCAAGGTCGGTAAAATGAGGACCCAGATTGTTGGGGGCAAGAGGCTGACTCTGTAAACTGCTTAGAGAGGGCTGTAAAGCACTATAAAGCGGTATATAAGTCTAAGAGCTATCACTATTGACCTTCCTTCCTTCCTTCTTTCCTTCCTTCCTTCCTTCCTTCCTTCCTTCCTTCCTTCCTTCCTTCCTTCCTTCCTTCCTTCCTTCTGATTAGAATGCAATATTGTACTGTATATGTAATTTTGTTTTTGATTAAGAGAAACTTGTATATTTTAAATGTTTTTAAGACTTAATAAAGTTTTGTTTTAAAACCAAAAAAAAAAAAAAAACAACTCAACAACAAAAGTGAATCAAAATACTATGAATCTGGAATAAATTTTATAATTGGTTAGATAAGAGGAAGAATGCCAAAAACAAGGGATAACGAATGTCTGGAAATGTGTATATCAATGTATATCAATATATCAATGTATATTGAATTTGTGAATGTAACGTAGGTTTATTAAATACATGCATAGTTGTTTAGGAAATAAAATCCTGTATACTTGATATATAATGAAATAGGAGATATGTAAATTTGTATATAGAGCAAGGAATAGATTACTTATTAACTTGATTTTGACGCAAATGTTAGAAACTAGAGACGTTGAGCAATGTCCATTGTTTTACTTTTAAAACTAATAAAATATTTAATTTAAAAAAAAAGAATGCAATATTGCAGGCTAACTCTGCCCACAGCCAGTAGTTCAATCCTGACCAGCTCAAGGTTGACTCAGCCTTCCATCCTCCCGAGGCGGGTAAAATGAGGACCCAGATTGTTGGGGGCAAGAGGTTGACTCTGTAAACCGCTTAGAGAGGGCTGTAAAAGCACTATGAAGCGGTATGTAGAGCTATAATTGCACTCAACAATGAACTAAAGGGCCACCATCAGTGAGCTGTTGGACAGCATTATTTGGTCTGTTGTGTGGATGTTTGGGTGGTTCAGGGGCGGGGAAATTGTGGTGGGTAGGAGTGTGTTTGGGGATTGTTATGTGTGTTGGGCCTGGTCTTTGGGTGTTAAGTGAATTTCGTTGTATGGGTATACTGTGTACATATTCTCTGTTGTAAGCTGCCCAGAGTCCCTTGGGAGTGGGGCAGCATAGAAATGTGACTAAATAAATAAATAAATAAATAAATAAATAAATAAATAAATAAATAAATAATATGTACAATGACAATAAAGTTAAAGTTAAACTACCATATTTTTCGGATTATAAAACGCAACTTAGTTTTTGGTGAGAAAAAGAAGAAAAATGCTGATTGGCAGGTTGATCAGCCTTCGGGAATACTCCCAATCAGCTGTTCCCAGAGGTTATTTTTAGCAACAGGTTCCTTGGTTGTGAGCTCTGTGCCTTTTTTTTTTTTTTGGTTTTTTTTTTTTTTTGCTTTTTTTTTCTGCCTCTGAAACTTCTGAAACTCCCTTTCAGAAAAAACTTTTTCCTGCCTCTGAATGCCTCCGAAACAGAGTTTCAGAAAAAAAAAAGCCTCTGAAGCTCTGTTTGGAGGCTTTTTTTCTGAAGCTCTGTTTGGTGGCTTCTTTTCTGAAGCTCTGTTTGGAGGCTTCTTTTCTGAAACTCTGTTTGGTGGCTTCTTTTCTGAAGCTCTGTTTGGAGGCTTCTTTTCTGAAGCTCTGTTTGGGGGCTTCTTTTCTGCAGTTCTTTTTGGAGGCTTTTTTTCTGAAGCTCTGTTTGGTGGCTTCTTTTCTGAAGCTCTGTTTGGAGGCTTCTTTTCTGAAGCTCTGTTTGGGGGCTTCTTTTCTGCAGTTCTTTTTGGAGGCTTTTTTTCTGAAGCTCTGTTTGGTGGCTTTTTTTTCTGAAGCTTCGTTTCTGATGCTCTTTTCAGCCTCTGAAATGTCCGTTTGAGAAGCTGGGCAGAGCTACATTCAGAGTATAAGAAGCACCCGGATTTTCCCCCTCTTTTTTGGGGTAAAAAGGTGCGTCTTATACTCCGAAAAATATGGTATATAAGCCTAAGTGCTATTGCGATTGCAGACCTGTGGAACTTCAACTTCCAGAATTTCCCAGCCACGCCATGTTCCTGGGGAAGTCTGTGTAAGTTCACAAGTCTCCAAGGTGCCAAGGTTGGACACACCTAAGAGAAGGATGTTCCATATTGCGTGAGAGATTGTTTTCCGACAAAATTGACATCTAGGCTCCGACGCATTATAAAATCCATGAAGGACTGGGCCTAAAGTCTTTACATCCCTAAAAAACAAAGATCAAAATGTTTCTGAAAGATAAGCAGAGTTCCTTCGAATTGATTCCTCTGAAAACTATGTGTTTTGCTGATGAAGTGCTTTGTGTTTAACTGATTAGAGTTGAAATTACAACCATTTGCTACAGGTGACATTCGAGGCATATTTAATGAAGGTAATAGTTTCTCTCCAATGAATATCTTATGGAGCCTTGTTCTAAAAACACGATCTTCCATTTCTTTCCCTCCCTCCCTCCTCTTTTCATGTAGTTCATCAGTAATTAGAATGGATGGTAATTGATTAAAGCCTACGGTTTTAATTTTGTAATAAATGAGTCTATAATCAATCATGTTAATCAATAGAGATGAAGCTTTCAGCCATGTAATAAAATTTTGCAGTTTGGGGAGAAAATCTTTTTAATTTATGTTTGTTGTTATTTGTAAAATCTCTAAGGAGGGAAAAATAACAATCCTCCACTCCAAAAATGGGATTTTTTTTAAAAAAAAATAGGAACTAAATGAATGAATAGGATCTAAAAAATTAAATCATCAAGAATAATTAGGATTCACACAACGTGGTTCACAAACAGCAGTGGTGAAATTCGCAACCAATGTACAACATGGGAACAAAGTCATTTGTTAAAAGCTGTCCTGTTACTGGGGGACTTCACAAACACAGAAAGTTCTAGAGAAAAGATGTTGTAGGCCTCATGTGTTCATTTTAATGCGATTATATATTTTGACATCTTTCATTCAGTCCCCATGGCCATACCATCATCTTCTTTTTAACGACCCCCATAATCCCTGCGGCGTGGAGTCTGGGCAACTGAATGGAGCTGAGTGTTTTACTGGCCGGATGCCCTTCCTGTTGGAATGGAGATTTTGCAATATCCTTCCCCCAGGAGTGGGGAAGGAGTGGGGATTTTGCAGTATCCTTTCCCTGGAGTGGGGTGGGAATGGCGATTTTGCAGTACCCTTTCCTGCCACACCCATCAAGCCACGTCCCCAGAACCGGTAGTAAAAAAAAATTGAATTTCACCACTGCCCAGCAGCTCACCCCTGGCGATATCCTGTTGACCCAAAGACCTACAGACAGCTTTATCTTCAAAGGAGCCTGGATAGCTCAGCAGATGAATGCATTGTAATTTAACACCAGCTGTCTGCAATTAGTAAGTTCGAATCTCACCAGGCTCAAGGTTGACTCAGCCTTCCATCCTTTCTAAGGTAGGTAAATTGAGGACCCAATTTGTGGGGCCAATAAGTTGACTTTGTAAAATATACAAAAGTATGAAGGCTATTGCTTAACATATTGTAAGCTGCCCTGAGTCTCCAGAGACATATAAATCATATTATATATATAAAAAAATACAAAGCAAATTGGTCAGCCTGGGACCTCTGATCTTCCAGTAGACAAGAGATGACTACAGTACTGGTTGGGCCATCAACCATATCTGAGAAAACTCTTCCTCCAAGAGATATTAGGAAGCCACTTGGGATGTTCTATCTTCAGGATTGGACCGTTTGCATATTCAATACTTTGCGTGCATGAAGCACTGTTTCATCCAGACATTGACCTATCCATGACAGTTCCCCCACCTGTAAATGATCTTTCTGAAACAATTATGTCTCGCTAGCTTTATTGCATTCAACCTATTCCCCTCTCCCTTGCCTTCTTTGATTGGATTGTCCTTTCAAACCTGATCCCTTCATAATTAGAAGTATCGCTTTGAAATCCTCATTGGGGGAACCTCCTTCCTGCTAAATAGCCCTGCTTGCTAAAAATAAAATAAAATAATACAATCCTTCCCTAGCATGGATAACTTGACCCTAGCTAGCATGGCCCCCTGCTAATAATTCTGGAGTTGAGATCTATACAATCACAGCACTTCAAGATCAAGGAAGGCTGGTTTTAATTGGAGTGGAAGACTCTTCTAATGCCTAAGAAAATGTGGGAGTGGCGATCTGGGCATCGAAACAGCAATGCTACCTTAAGACGACATAATTAACAGATTTTAAGTGCGATAAACACATGCTGTTCCTCCTACCGAGTCTGGCCTCCATTTATCTTTCCTTTCCTTTGTTTCTCTCATGCCATATGTCCCCAGATGAAGCCAGGATCTGTGTAATATATTATATAAACACATCCAAGTCATTCTGCTGTCTGATGGAAAGGACAAGATGGCCCCTTCCAGTTACTAGACCATTATGTAGAGCCACACTCTCCTTTTTGTCACCCAACGTAGGATCTGTCTAGTTATATCAATGTTAGCTTAAATATCATTCCCTTACATGATCTGGCCAACCCATTGTTTGGCCAAGTGCCCCCTACAAAAAGATTGAAATCAAGATGCTTTTTAGATGGAGATTGTTTGTTGCTGTTGTTAGTTGCAAAGTCGTGTCCGACCCATCGCGACCCCATGGACAATGTTCCTCCAGGCCTTCCTGTCATCTACCATCCTCTGGAGTCCATTGAAGCTCACGCCGACTGCTTCAGTGACTCCATTCAGCCACCTCGTTCTCTGTCGTCTCCTTCTTCTTTTGCCCTCAATCTTTCCCAGCATTAGGCTCTTCTCCAGGGAGTCCTTCCTTCTCATTAGGTGGCCAAAGTATTTGAGTTTCTTCTTTAGGATCTGGCCTTCTAAAGAGCAGCCAGGGTTGATCTCCTCTAGGATTGACCGGTTTGATCATCTTGCAGTCCAAGGGAGTCTTCTCCAGCACCAGAGTTCAAAGGCCTCCATTCTTTGGAGCTCAGCCTTCCTTATGGTCCAACTTTCACAGCCATCCATTGCAACTGGGTATGTATGTATGTATGAAGGCTATTGCTTAACACATTGTAAGCCGCCCTGAGTCTCTGGAGAAGGGCGGCATATAAATCAAATTTAAAAAATAAAAACAACCATGAACGGGATGACTGAGAATCTCCATAGACGTCTCCCCAAGTCATTCTTTTCATTAAACGAGACATGCCCAATTCCTGGAACAGCTTATTGTTGCAGCTCAAGGAGCCTGAGTAGCGTAGGGGAGTAATGCCTCCTACAAAGGCAGCATTTAAGATCCAGCTACCTGCAATTACTTGTGAGTTCAATCCCAGTCCAGACTCAAGGTCGACTCAGCCTTCCATCCTTTATAAGATGGGTAAACTGAGGACCCAGTTTGTTGGGGGCAATAAGCTGACTTTGTATAAATATAAATATACAAAAGTATGAAGGCTATTGCTTAACGCACTGTAAGCCGCCCTGAGTCTCCGGAGAAGGGCGGCATATAAATCAAATTAAAAAAAAAAAAAGTATGTTTTAGCTTCCAGCCTCCTAATCGGGGGTGAAAATCCAGCAGATTCTGGCAGGTTCTGGAGAACCGGTGGTGGAAATATTGAGTAGTTCGGAGAACCGGCAAATACCACCTCTGGCTGGCCCCAGAGTGGGGTGGGAATGGAGAGTTTGTAGTATCCTTCCCCCAGGAGTGGGGAGGGAATGGGGATTTTGCAGTATCCATCCCCTGGGGTGGGGTGGGAATGGAGATTTTGCAATATCCTTCCCCTGCCAAGCCCACCGAGCCACGCGCACAGAACCAGTAGTAAAAAAAAATTGAATTCCACCATTATAAAGGCAGTATAAAGTGGTATTAACACTTCACGAGAATTACTTGCTGGTTGGAAACATCCCTGCCAACAATGTGGCCCAGCCTTGTGCTAGAACTATATAACTCTATGTTTTTATTAAAGTTTTCAATCTTTTAAAATTCAAACGAATAATTTCCCTTCCTTTCTAATTCCCACATTTCTGACATGACTTGAGACAAATACAGTATCTGGGCCAGCCAGCTAGCCTGTAAAATGTACAGAAGCAACACTCAACAAAATATAATCAAAACTTTGGATTTCCCCTGCCTGCGCAACAATTGAAGTCACAAAAAACTAGCCCAAGAGTGCCCTAAAGCGAAGGAATATAAAAGAAAAGGAAAATCATAATGCAGTGTTTACCAGCCTGTCTACCCAGGTCTCTTCGTGTCGTATTGGTATATTGTTCCTTCTCTTCCCATTATATCTAGATGCGAACCCATTTGAGGATTAATCGCACGGCAATAGCAAAAATACAGAATTTATTTCACTAGAGGTGGGATTTCACAGCACACAAGAGGCCCCCGCTTGTCACTTAAGCATCACTTAAGCTGTCAAAACCCTGCTCAGCCCTGTTCCCACCGGTCCCCTTTTTAGCCTTTGATATAAAGTAATGTATATTTTAGGGATACCTTGCGCAAGCAGCGATCTTTTGTGATTCCCTCCACTGGAGGGAGGTGAGAGGCATTTATTGCTGGAAAAAGGAGCAAATAGGAGCTGTGTATGTGTTGTGGCCCATCAGCAGCCTGTGCAGCTAGTAGCTGATTCCGACAGTGAGAAAGCTGATGTGATGCTGCGCCAGCAGCCTGTGCAGCTGGCACTCGAGTCGGACAATGAGGAGGCTGGAGAAGATGTGGTGCCAGAGGTGGGGATTCAGCCAGGGCCTTCAGAACCTCCAGAAGCTCCTTTAAGTGAAGAGGACAAAGAGGAGGAGCCTCTTCTTGATGCACGGGCGTGCAGAGCTGCCAAAAGACAGGAGTGGCTCCTCAGGAGGAGGTCTCCTCGAGAGTAAGGCTTGGGGCTAATTGGCCGCTCTCTTAGCCTATTTAAGGAGGAACTCCGACTGAAGCAATTTGCAGGGAACAACTTCATTCACATACCTTCGTCTCTTGTCTTGCTTATCTTATCAGCTTCCTGCAAATTGCTTCTAGGCTTTCTGTCAACCCTAGTAAGATTACGATTATTTATTCTTTGGATTCTTGTAGGCTGTTAAGAAAGTTAATTAACAGCCTTTGTTTGAAAAAGACTGATCTAATTTAGTAAACTAAGGTTTGTACAGACTTTGAGTGTCCGTAGCTGGGACAGAACAGTATGATTCCACTTTGCTCTGGTTTTCTCTTTTAAAGGCCGCCAAACGGATGTTTGAAAAATGGGGGAAAAAACCCAACCACAACAACACCCTGACTTCCCCAATAAATTGGTTGAACTCCTCTTCTTAAACGGCTGAAAACTGCTCAATTTTGAAAGGAAGGGAAGCTTCTCTTCTTCTTCTTTTCTCCCGCCCCCTCAAATTCCAGCTACTAAAACTTGCTTCCTTCCCATCGCCTCTATTCGGATTTCTCTCCCGACCTTGTTCGTGGCCCTTATTTTGGTTGGCAGCAATTAGCAGCTAAGAGCTGTCCATGCATGCAGTAATAAATGGAGGGGGGAAGAGACCAGGTTTTTTATGGTGATTGGTAGCATTGGAAGGTCGGGAGGTTTTCCCTTTGACTTTTGCTAATTTGATTTCTGTTCTCCATTCCCCCACTCCAAATGAAATTAGACCCTACTCTTTCCATACATGGTACTAGGGAGATGGGGAAATATTGCCTGTCCAAAGAGTGGCAATTTCTCCTACAACCTCCATGCTACTTTCTTGCTTATTTCCCGACACTGTGATTTATTGTGTTCTGATTATCTGTACGAAGAGTTAGAAGAGAATAACAGAGTTGGGAGGGGCCTTGGAGGTCTTCAAGTCCAACCCCTCCCCCCTGCTTAGGCAGAAAATCTTACACCATGTTGTCCAATCTCTTCTTGACAACCTTCAGTGATTGGACACCCACAACTTCTAGAGGCAAGTTGTTCCACTGATCAATTGTTCTGTCAGGAAATTTCTCCTTAGTTCTAGGTTGTTTCTCTCCTTGATTAGTTTCCACCCGGTTGCTTCTTGTCCTGCCCTCAGGTGCTTTGGAGAATAGCTTGACTCCCTCTTCTTTGGGGCAGCCCATGAGATATCAGAAGACTGCTATCATGTCATCTCTGCTCCTTCTTTTCATTAAACGAGACATATCCAGTTCCTGCAACCGTTCTTCCTATGTTTTAGCCTCCAGTCCCCTAATCATCTTTGTTGCTCTTCTCTGCACTCTTTCTAGAGTCTCCACATCTTTTTTACATCGTGGTGACCAAAACTGGATGCCAAGTATTCCAAGTGTGGCCTTACCAAGGCCTTATAAAGTGGTATTAACACTTCACCCCTAGTCCTTCTTTTCATTAAAACACAAGAAGAGCATTCTAATCTAAGAAATAGTCAACTCAAAATTCCCAAGGGATGATAAAAATGATGTAGGGTTATCTGAAGGACAGTCTTTCTCGATTATATCCATCCAACCCACAAGAGCAGGGAGGCAGGGAATGTGGTGGGCCCGTCTCCTACAGAGAAGAATGGCCTTCTCTGTGGTGGCTCCCTCCCTTTGTAACACCATCCCTGCAGAGAATCGACTTACTCCCACTCCAGGGGTGAAATCCAGCAGGTTCTGGAGAACCGGTAGGGGAAATTTTGAGTAGTTTGGAGAACTGGCAAATGCTACCTCTGGCTGGCCCCAGAGTGGGATGGGAATGGAGATTTTTCAATATCCTTCCCCAGGAGTGAGGAGGGAATGGGTATTTTGCAGTATCCTTCCCCCAGGAGTGGGGAGGGAATGGGTATTTTACAATATCCTTCCCCTGCCATGCCCACCAAGCCATGCCCACCAAGCCACGCCCACAGAACCGGTAGTAAAAAAAAACTGAATTCCACCACTGTCTCTAATCATCTTTGTTGCTCTTCTCTACACTCTTTCTAGAGGCTCCAACATCAAGCCAAATCTTCTTTAATGATTTTGGGGAGAATCACATGGCCAGTTGAAGGAGAGCATACACTTGTCTGGGCAAACTAGAAACAGGCAGGTTGTAAAAGCAGGGGAGAAAAATTTGGAAGAAGGTGGGCTTCTTAGATCAGTGGTGGGATTCTGCCGGTTTAACAACTGGTTTGGTGATCACTGTGCATGCATGCACAGTTTAACTAAAACTTACCTTCCGCTTTGCTGCTATGGCATAACTTGTGCCCTAGGTTTACTGAGTCATTACAAGACACAGTTAGTCCCAAATAAACCTCTTTTATTGTAACAGCTGAGAATTATGTTCATTCCCAGCTAAGTCCCAATTAGTCCTTCGGGATAATCACCAACCTTTATCTTCTTTGACACCCTGCCAAAGGCCTTTCTTGGCAAAGCCCCACAAAGTTCAAAAACAAACAAGACTGACTGGAAACAGAGTTAGCAACATTGCTTTCCTGCAAAAGGCCCCAAATGTCCTTATTTCTCTGTTAAGCCTTATGGGAGGGGCCAATCATCTCCTGGCCTTACTCCTGAGTCATCCCTTTTGCTTTAGCTGCTCTTGCCATCTGACAGCTCTGTGCATGTGTGCAATAGAAACAGGCTCCTCCTGTTCCTCTGCCTCTCTGCTGTCCGACTCTGGGGGCTCCGGAGTCTGCGCATCATTCCCAGATGGCCCTAGCCCCATCTCTGCCTCTGATGCAGCGCCCTTGTCTGGGCCTTCCCCAGACTCCATGCTGCCAGCTCCACAGGCTGCTGGCGGACCACAACAGTAACACAGCTGATTCACAGCAATCT
Organism: Masticophis lateralis; assembly: GCA_030761175.1. Lineage (NCBI taxonomy): Eukaryota > Metazoa > Chordata > Lepidosauria > Squamata > Colubridae > Masticophis > Masticophis lateralis. Next base: position 13,440,433 of record JAUDYJ010000008.1, read on the forward strand.
GCGTGAATCAGCTGAGAAGATATAGGTGGGTAAAGCACAGGGGCAGGCGGGCGGGCCCAGCTGATCATCGGAGCTCCCGGTTTGCCCGAAACGGCCCAAACTGGTCCGAACTGGTATAATCCCATCCCTGTCTTAGATGTATCTGGTGGAGACCACAACATGCGATGGAATGCTGGCAAAATGGACTTAGCTATATTTTGACAAAGCTATGCTTACTTTCTTATAACACTGACTGGCCCTCCTGTCAATTATCAGTAAGTGGTGGTGGATTCTTGAAATGTGGCAACCTACCTCAAGATCTTTTTCAAAGGTTACTCAGTTGGTCTCACTGCGGTCACCAGAATCTAACATCGCTGCTTCAGAAAACAGCGAAAGACCTGCTAAACTCGATTAAAGGTTAGCAAGATGAATGCGTGTGAAAAAGTGTTTTCCTTTTCCTCCTAAATAGTCTCAATCAATATGGAAGTCGTTTTGTTTTAAGTAAAAAAAAAAAAAAAGATTAAAAAGCAAAAAAACTTCTTGCAAAAAACAACAACAATAACAACACTTCGGCGCCTGGCTTTTAAATAAAGACACAGCGGACTTTTTCTCCGTTCAATCTTATCCAGGTGGGATAAAGAGAATTTAAATCACAAGGGAAAGAAAAATATTCACCGTGCTCATTTTGCAGAGATGCGTCTGGATTGGAGAAAGAATTCAAGGCATGAAAAAGGATGGGGAAAGCTTCCTCCTTTCCCCCCCTTGGTCCTGTTATAAACTGGGATATCGCCAAGGCGGCCCATAATTCAGGCTTGTAGTTTGATGTCACAGTTTATCCCTGAGCCCTCTTCCCAGCTGCAACTCAGCTGGCAGCCAGCTCATTCAGTCACACGTGATTAAAAGCAATCAGCCTGACTCAATTAATGGTGGGTGCCATGCTATTTTAAAAGCAATCTGGTTTCTGAGCTGTTCTAGCCAGTTAAGCGAAAGAACAAATGAAGCGGAGAAGAAATTAAACACGAAGCATCTGTATTACTCCCGAGCAAGTATGTGCCACTGCTCTAATGTCTTGGGTTTACACAAGGATAAGAGTGGGTTAAGGTCAAGGGTGAAATCTACTTACGTTCCCTACCGGTTCGGAAGTGCATACACGTCACATGGGCATGCCGACCCTCTGCACATATGCAGAAGGTAAAAAACAGGTTACTTCCTGGTTAAAACCAGGCAGTAATGACGATTGGGAGGGTGGGCGGAGCCTCGAGCTGCCATCACTACCGGTTCTTCGAACCACCGGCTGTCATTGCTACCGATTCGGCTGAACCGGGAGCATTTCACCCCTGGTTAAGGTACGTGTCAGTGGTGGGTTAACCCCGGTTCGGACCGGTTCTATAGAACCGGTAGTAAAACTGGCGGGAGGCTCCGCCCACCGATCCTGACGTCATCAGAATGCTTCTGCGCATGCGCCCCACTGTGAACCGGTAATAAAGGTAAGTAGAACCCACCGCTAATACATGTGCGTTGTATATCCTAGAACACCGACTGAAGGCTTCACTGCTGGGAAGGCTGAAACACTGCCCAATTGTTTGATGGCTTGGCACAACGGTGCTTTTTCAAAAGGCAACTGGACTTTGCTTTCCCTTGAAGACATTTCGTTTCTCATCCAAGAAGCTTCACTTCTGGTGGTTCAGACGGTTCTGAAGTCAGAACTGAGGAAGCTTCTTGGATGAGAAGCAAAATGTCTTCAAGGGAAAGCAAAGTCCAGTTGCCTTTTGAAAAAGCACCTTTGGGACAACCATGACCTGTGTCAATCCTGAAGCTGACCTCACCGAAACCATTTTGAAGCTTCAAGGTTGCCACACTGGAGTTGAGGGATAGGGAGGGGAGAACAGAGATAGCTGGGGTTTTGTAGGCAAAACAAAATACTTTCTCCTGGGAACCAAGGACATTCTGGTCAGAGCGAGGAGGAATGAAGTTACCAAGCAACTGGATGGCACCTTGATTGGACCATGTGACTGATGGTTTGGGGGAAGGGGAAAAACTTTTAGTGAGGTGAAAACCGTGGGAACCTTCAGAGTCGGTTTTCACCAGACACTGTGCCAATATGATATATCGAATAAAACTATTCTTTGAGGAATCTACCTGCCTAGGAGTTTTATTTTCTATGGGTGTATTACTTGGAACCCTGCCAACTTGAATGACTGAGAATCTCCATAAACTCTGATGACTTGGCCTTCCTGATTTCTTTCCTTACTACTCAGTGGTGGGTTTCAAAATTTTTTACTACCGGTTGTGTGGGTGTGGCTTAGTGGGTGTGGCATGCCTTGGTGGGCATGGCAGGAGAAATATACTGTAAAATCCCCATTCCCACTCCACTCCAGGGGAAGAATACTGTAAAATCTCCATTCCGTCCCCAATCCAGGAGAACGTTACTGCAAAATCCCTATTTCCTCCAATCAGCTGGGACTTGGGAAGCTGAGAATAGATGGGGGCAGGGCCAGTCAGAATTTTTACTACCGGTTCTCTGAACTACTCAAAATTTCCGCTACTGGTTCTCCAGAACTGGCCAGAACCTGCTGAAACCCACTTCTGTTACTACTCCATGTTTAAGACAAAGTGCAAAAAAAAAAAAAGCGTGTTGTTGATACTGAACTGCCACGAGGGCTTTCAGGTGGAGAGAAGAAAACACAACCTTGCTTGTTCTTGATCTATATTTATCGCCACTTGAACAGCCCTCGTGGCAGTTCAGTATCAACAACATGCTTTTTTGCACTATGTCTTAAACATGGAGTAGTAAGGAACAAACTATAGATCAAGACTAAGCAAGATTGTGTTTTCCTTGTTGTTAAAGGCTACGGATTAGCAGGAATCTTAACATGGGGTCAATGAAACAAGGGAGAGACTTACTCCCTTCCTTCCAATTGTTCTCTTAAATGTCATAGATCAACGATGGCTAACATTTTTGCCATCGTGTGCCAAAAATGGAAGGAGCACGGTGGGGGGAGGTGTCACACGCCCATGTGCCCACACCCATAATTCAATTCAACGCGATGGCAAAAATTATACCAGTTGGCCCGGTAGGATTGTTTTTCACCGTGCTCAGGCTCCAAAAGCTTTCTTGGAGCCTGGGGAGGGCAAAAATGGCCTTCCCCAGCCCCCTGGAGGCCAGAAACAGCCTGTTTCCTGACTTCTGGTGGGACCGCAAGGCCCAAAAATCAGCTGGCTGATGCTGGAGCTAAGCTAGAGCAATGCTCATGTGCTCACAGATATGTCTCTGAGAGAAATCTGGAGCAAAAATACATAATTGTAGCCATCCTTTTATTTATAATAAAAAGATCTGGATGGTAGAAGAGTTAGAAACCCAGTTTCACATCCACTAGGCACATCTGGACCAGTCACAGGGCGTCTGAGTTCATATAATGTACTTGGGCATGGCTAGTCTAGTGAAGAGAAGGACTAGGGAGACACAATAGCAATGAGTTCATATAATGTACTTGGGCATGGCTAGTCTAGTGAAGAGAAGGACTAGGGAGACACGATATTTGAGGGGCTGCCACAGAGAGGAGGGGTTTAAGCTATTTTCCAAAGCACCCAAAGGCCAGACAAGGAATAACGGATGGAAACTAAACAAGGAGATATTCAACCTGGAAATATGGAGAAATTTTCTGACAGTGACAATGTAATTTTAAAAAAAACAATGGGTACATTTCATCATATGTGGTGGACTTGGGTTAAAGCAAAAAAAAGGGGGGGGGGGCAAAAGCTAAATGTTTACTGATGGGGAACTTAGAGGATGGTTCTTACATTCAGCTTTGGCACAGATGAGGCAGGCAGTGGTGCAGTTGAAGAAATTCAAGATCCCAGCAACGGCGACACTGATGTCCGTGTTGCTGGGATGGAGGTTCAAAGTTGTGAATCTCTGGAACTGAAGCTTGAGGAACTCTTCTGGAGCAACCTTGAAATGAGGAACCTGAAAGGGAAAAAGAGAAACCAATTATTTGTTTTATTTATTTTATTTATTTAGTTTGTCAAACATGTACAAGATAGCTGTCAGCACTCCAAGCCGCATTCACTCTAGTGCTGACATAAGAAGGAGAAGAAGGGCATCTGGAAAGGGACATTTTGACTTTTCACCTACTTATTTTCCCCGGAGATAATATCCCCTAGGAGATGAGATGGGAGGGGGGAAATTCCTTTGAGCTGGAGCGGTAGATTAGGGAAAGAGTGACTTGGAAGATGGCCAATGAGACCAGAGGAATGGAGACAGGAAGGGAGGAGTTGGTGCCGGTAAGTCAGTGTTGGCTACGATGAGTCGGAGTTAGAATGTTTGTGTTTAATAAATGAGAGTTTTTTCATCAAAGGCTTTGTTTGAAATGCAATTTATTTGAGACGACCTCGAAACTTGACAATAGCAGGTATTGGTATAAACATAAACAAGGGAAGTGAGTACAGATAAATGGGGACAGTAAGGCAGGGACGGTAGGCACGCTGGTGCACTTATGCACATCCCCTTTACGGACCTCTTAGGAATAGAGTGAGATCCACAGTGGACAGTTTGACGTTGAAGCTGTGAGGGTTTGAGGCTGTAACAATGGACTCAGGTACAGCATTCCCGCCATTGACCACTCTGTTGCTGAAGTCGTATTTTCTGCCGTCGAGTTTGGAGCAGTTTATCTTGAGTTTGCATCGATTGTTTGCCCATGTGTTATTGAAGCTGAAGTAGTCATTGACAGGTAGGATGCTGTAGGAGACAGTTTTGTGTACCACGCTTAGGTCAGACTGTTTTTCAGAACAGACAAGAAATTATTTATTTAGGGGACTGATATGGCTGCCTATTCACGCATGGTGACTCAAGGCGGCTTACAAGAATATAAAAACATCATATAAAAACAATAAAACTCATAAAAGAGAGAATCATATACAATAAAAAGAGCCTGGATAGCTCAACAGACTAAAAGCTTGTTATTAGAGAGCCTGAGTGGTGTAGGAGGCTAATGCCTCCTACTAAAGCAGCATTTAACATCCAGCTGCCTGCAATTACTGCGAGTTCAATTCTCACCAGGCCCAAGGTCGACTAAGCCTTCCATCCTTTCTTAGGTGGATAAACTGAGGACCCAGTTTGTGGGGGCAATAAGCTGACTTTGTATAAATATACAAAAGTATGAAGGCTATTGCTTAACACATTGTAAACTGCCCTGAGTCTCCGGAGAAGGGTGGCATATAAATCAAATTTTAAAAAAAATAGTTAACATTCAGCTGTCTGCAATTATTGCAAGTTCGAATCTCACCAGGCTCAAGCCTTCCATCCTTTCTAAGGTAGGTAAATTGAGGATCCAGTTTGTGGGGGCAATAAGCTGACTTTGTGGCATATAAATCTAATTAAAAAAATAAAATTAAATAAAATTAACCCACTCCCACCCCCACCCTGGCGACAGCACCTTACACGAGCCATTTAATGGGCTCCATCCTACTCTGAGTTCCCCAGGCCCATTGGCAGAACCAGATCTTCAGTGTCTTCCGGAAGAGTATTAGAGTGGGGGCTGTTCTAATTTCTGGGGGGATAATGTTCCAGAGAGAGGGGAGCCATCAGGGAGAAGGCCCTTCTTCTGGGTCCTACCAGGTGTATCTCCCTTGGGGACAGAACCCCTAACATTCCCTGCCTCCCCACACTGGTGAATTGGGTAGATGTGACTGGCAAGAGATGGTCCCTCAGATAACCTGGTCCCAAGCCATGAAGGGCTTTAAAGGTGACAACCAGCATCTTGAATTGCAGCCTAGAGCCATGGTGGTGAACCTATGGCATGCATGCCAGAGGTGGCAGACAGAGCCCTCTCTGTGGGCACATGCACCATCGCCAGCTGCTCTTTCTGAAAAATGGCCTGAAAATGGCTGGAAAATTGCTGGAAAACAGCTTTAAAAAATGGCCAGAAAATGGCCAGAAAATAGCCCCAAAACAGCCTAAAAATGGCTGGAAAATGGTCCCCAAAATGGCTGGAAAATGTCTCAAAATAGCCCCCAAAACGGCCAAAACAACAGTGTGTGTGTGCTGGCCAGCTGGTCTTCAGGGTTCCGGCAGTCTGGCATGCGCACATGCATGCACGTTCCAGTTTGGGCACTTGGCGCCAAAAAGGTTCACCACCACTGCTCTGGAAGCAAATTGGCAACCGATGCAGCTCCTGCAGGACAGGTGATATAGGTGCACACCGAGGTCTGCACAGAACCATGCGAGGCGCTGCATTTTGTATCAACTTTTGGATGCTCTTCAAGGGCAGCCCCATGTAGAGCGTGTTGCATTAGTGAAGACGGGAAGTGACTAGGACACGAGTGACTGTGAGTAGGGATTTGGGGGATCCTTGGTGCTCACTGAGCATGGTTGTTTTTCTTTCAGGCATTTCATTGCCATACTAGGTAACATTATCAATGCTAAAAGGAAGGCGGGTTTTGTTCTGTCCCCGTCTCACACACACATCCCCAAAGACAGCCCGGAGTTAATAAGACACACAACAGAGACTTTGAAGATAAAGCTGGCAGCAACCCAGTGGCTGGCTGCCAATTTAGACTTCACTTACACAAAACAAAGATAAATCCACAAGCCTTCTGATAAGGCAAAGTTCCAGCAATACAAGAATTAATCCGAATGCAGTCCAATTAAGCAGGCACAGTTTCAGCAACACAGAGTCCATGGATGATTTCTAGTTTTTTGCTCATCACAAACTGAACCGGCCACCACACCCACATTTATACCCTGTGGGGTGTGGTCCAGTGACTCAGCTAATCTCTGGCATGCCTCCTCCTCTGCTGAGCACGCTTCTCCCTGCGCCGCTGTCGAGGATCCAGCCAGCACTTATCTCCTTTGTCACTGTCCAGCTGTGGCTGCGTGGACGTGCTTGGTTCTGGCCTATTTCTTGGCCTTCGGTGTCCTCCGGAGGCATTGCCAGAGAGGAGGGTCCTGGAGAGGGCGGCCTTGCCAACTCCTCTCCCTCACTCTCAGAGTCTGCAGCTGTTGATAGCCCAGGCTCAGGCAATGGAGCCATAACAGGTTTACTCTCGATCAGACTCCCTTCTAGCGCTGATGATGCTACGTAGTTGGGTAACGAAACGTCTGCCAGAAAACGACCAAGCTCAGAGAGCACCAAGGACCCCTCCTTTCAACCCTGAGCTACAAATATTATCTTCTATCAAGACGATCGATTTCCTAAAGGGAAGGTATATTTTTCCCGCTCCTAAGAGATAAAGTTCTTCTGTTCTTAAAACCGAAGAAGCTGGATCGTCATCTGTCTGAAATGCTGTAGCAGATTCTGCCTCCAGCAAAAGGTTGGATGAATAATTGCTCAACATTCTTAGACTTTATGAGACGTCATAGCTCAGAAAAAATTAAAGGCCACACAGAAGCTTCAATTAGTCCAGAGAGCGCAATGGCCAAACGATTGGCAGGTACTTGCCAATACAGGCACGTAACAACAGCGCTCCAGGCCCTGGTGCTAATTCCTATCCGCATCGAAGGACGATTTAAGCTGCGTTTTTTTGACCTTTAAAGCCATCCATGGTTTGGGGCTGAAGGATCATCTTCTCCATCTTAATTTTAAACTGCCAGGTGGGTGAATCCCAAAGGAGCTTTTTCAGGAGGCAACTGGACTCTTGTCTTTTTCTTTCGAAGATGTTTTGCTTCTCAACCGAGAAGCTTCTTCAACTCTGAGTGGATGGTGGGGAATGGAAGGATTGATACTCCTTGCAGACAGCTGGTCATTTGCATCCTTTGAGAAGGTCGTTGAGGCCACCTGGAGATTTATCTGTGTCCTCAGGGTCACCTGAGTGGTGCTAATGGTAGCCGTAGTCTGCTACAGAATTTTAGCTATACAATTTGGACTGGACACCCTTTGAATGGTGTGGGGGCAGGAACGGATTTCCAGAGAAAAAATTGCAGACTGGATGACTGAGAATCTCTACAAACTCCTGGGTGAATCTGCTCTTAGTTTGGAGCAAAGGAAAACAGTGGTACTGTTTTTCCATTGGTGACACCAGGATTGCAAAATTCTTATCTCTGAAATTCAGTCGGCCTCTTCATCACCTTTTAGACCTTAGAAAAAATGACATTTAAATGGACATTTCATTTTGATTCTTCAAGGCTACCAATCCTTTGCCTTCATTATTCGCTTGATTGTTTCCACTATATTTATTTTACCGTTTCAACTTTTTGCTCTTTTTTCTTTTTAATGAGAGCTTCCTTACACCGGGTGTGTTTTAGTGGTATGAGCGTAACTTGCTGAGAGCTTGTTGATTTTCGCAGGTAACAGAAAAAAAAAATGTACAACAGAATTTCCATAGGGGATTGCAAAAGCTGTGCAGATCAGCTCCGATTAAGTTCAAATCCAATCATTGTTTCAACTGAGATGATTGTTCTGACCATTCAAACCTATTTAGGCAATTACATCTGATTTGATGCTTTGATTTGAACTATTGAATTGCTCTGATTTGATTTTCTGAGTGAGTTTGAAGTGAGAAGAAGGACTGGGCTTATGAGAAAATGAGAAAATTCAACAGATATCGTTGAATTTGGGGAGAATATTCCCCCCCACCCCCAGCAAATAGACCTAAACTTTCAATCCAACTCCGAATTGTAATTCCATTCAGAGCATTTGGTCCGAATGTTTACGGATCAAAGCTCCCAGCTGAACCATCTTCCAGTCATCTCATGTTGCGTGACAGATCCGTCATGCAAAATTCAGGACCATCCTGTAGGACCGAGAAGGGTTGCCTGCCAACTTCTCCTAATTACCTTGTTTTAAAAATTTCATCACCAATAATTATATTCGGCCACCAGGTTTTCCACGATGGTGCATTTGTTGAGCTAATTTAAAATCATTAATATTATATCACCGATAATATTAATATTAATGAAAGTGCTCATTAATCAATCAGGGGAAGGGAAGGCGAATCTTTCGATGCCTTGGCAAACACGGCCAACCTTGGGACATGAGATTATGCGACCCCATGCAGAAAAGAGTTGTGAGAAAATGATAGAGATCAGGAACTCTGGTGAAGGGCAGGAATAGGGAAATTGTCTGCTTTGTTTTGCATTTCAGCGTGCATGACTTCAAAGGAACATCCAGGAGAAACATCTGGTTATTCTTCTTTAGGAAGAACAATTCTACCTTAATACAATCAGATATTAATACAATTGAGAGAGTTCAGAAATATTTCATGAGAAGAGTCCTCCATTCCTCTACCTGCAATAGAATCCCTTATGCCACTAGACTTTAAATTTTGGGCTTAGACAACTTAGAACTACGCCGACTTCGGTCTGACCTAAGCTTAGTACATAAAATTATCAGCCACAATGTCCTTCCTGTCAATGACTACTTCAGCTTCAACCACAACAATACACGAGCAAGTAACAAATACAAACTCAAGGTAAACCGCTCCAAACTCATTTGCAGAAAATATGACTTCAGCAATAGAGTGGTCAATGCCTGGAATGCACTACCTGACTCTGTGGTTTCTTCCCCAAACCCCCAAAACTTTAACCTTAAACTGTCTACTGTTGACCTCACCCCATTCCTAAGAGGTCTGTAAGGGGCGTGCATAAGTGCATTAGTGTGCCTTCCGTCCCTGTCCTAATATTCCTTTTTACTCTTACTTTTTTCATGTATTCAAATTATGATTGTACTTCTCTCTGTTATCTTATATATGCTTGACAAATAAATAAAATAAAAATAAATTCCTTGTTGCTTCAGTTCTTGGGATATCCCAAAACAACTCGCCCAGCTCTGCAATTTTGTTCCTCTTTGAGGGGACAATCGTTAGTTAGCTGTTCTGTCTTACTGTACCAAAGATCTAAGCCAGAAGTGTCCAACCTTGTTAGCTTCAGACTTGTGGAGTTCAACTTCCCAGAATTCCCCAGCCAACATGCAGAAAGCAAAATCAGAGAGCACCAAGGAACCCTCACTTCAACCCTGAGCTACAAATATTCTCCTTTAAAGTAGACAAGATTAGAATCATTTGTCTGGAATCGTATAGGGCAGGGCCATTTGGACCCGATTCCCACAGAAAAGAAAACACCGGGAGCCACAAAACCCTTCCCGTGCTTGAGTATTCCTTGAGTGGCCACAAAACTAGCATATGTAGTTGAATTAAACGCTCTGTTTTCTTCTGAAACTTTTCTTTTCTTGGATTTATCCATGGTTGGCCTATCGGGGGTTTAAAAGCTCAATAAATCGCGTCCAGGCAAGTGTCACACATTGGCAGCTGTGAGTGATATTTTGAGTGACAGGGAGCTGTAGCAGAGGGGTGAAAGAGCCACATGCAGCTCCAGAGCCGCAGGTTGCTGACCCCTGGTATAGGGTCTCTTGCTTAAGCAGGGGGCTGATCTGGAAGACTTCCAAGGTCCCTTCCAGGTCTGATATTCTATCATTTTTCTCACTATTTTTTTTGCAGGAGAAAGTAAAATTTCAACTCCCAGAATTCCCCAGCCAACATGGCTGGCTGGAGAATTCTGGAAGTTGATGTCCTCGAGTCTTCAAATGGGCAAGGTTGGATGTCTCTGGTCTAAGCAGTTTGCTGGGAAATCAGAAAGAACATCTTGTCTTCCAGCTTACAACCTTCAGTGAAAGGAGTTGAGGCATCCACGGGATAGATCTGTGGCTTTGCTCAGCAGTCCCGCATGGAATTTGAGCATTGCACCACATGGTACTGCTTAGGTAGAAGATCTGCGAAGCGTGAGAGGCTTGGGGGTCAATGCTGCTCAGCCCTGCAGTCTCAAACGACCAGGCACAATTCTTATTTCATACTCCTCTGCCTTGTACAACTCCTGCACAGTATGACAAATCCTCCTTGCTCATTGGAGATTATTTGTCCTGGTTCTCTGGTTCTGCGAAGGTTTTTGTAGGACAATTCAAGGAAGGTTCAATCAGTGATTCTTCACATTGAGTGAAAAGGAGACCAAGCCATGTGACTGGCATGACTAAAAGCCAAAGGTGCACGGAACGTGGTTACCTTACCACCAAAGGCGGTCCCTATTTTTGTACTTGCATTTTTTTACATGCTTTCGAACTGCTAGTTTGGCAGAAATTGGGATGAGTAACGGGAGCTCACCCCATTATGCGGCACTAGGGATTCGAACTACTGAACTGCCAACCTTTTGATCCACAAGCTCAGCATCTTAGCCACTGAGCCACCACATTCCATTTTTATGGCTAGTGGGTTTGTGAACTCTGAAGAGGTTGTAGAAAAAATGCTTTTCAAAGCCTCTGAGGATCCCAGCTGAGTTGCCTGATAGGCAGAGGCTTTTTTTTCTTTTAAATGCCTCTGACGAGCCAAGCTGAGTTGCCTGATCGTCAGAGGCATTTAAAAGAAAAAAAGCCTCTGCCGATCAGGCAACTCAGCTGGGATCGTCAGAGGCTTTGAAAAGCATTTTTTCTACAACCTCTTCGCTGAAGAGGTTGTAGAAAAAATTGTTTTAAAAGTAAAAAGTAAAAAAAATAATAATAATAATTGGCCATGCCCACCCAGTCACATTACCCCACCACCAAGCTACACCCACAGAACCGGTAGTAACAAGTTTTAGATTTCACCACTGATATGCACCAAAGACAAACTCCTTGTGTGTCCCAAATCACACTTGACCAATAAAGAATTCTACTCTATAAAGAATTATATCGGCTGGGCACCGCCCTGAGTCCGTAAGGAGAAGGGCGGTATATAAATCTAATAAAACTAAACTAAACTAAACTATATCTAGGGGGAAAAAAAGGACATTGATCCTGAGAATTTCTAGGTAGTAAGCAAGACTCGTTTTTACACTTGAGTATTTTAAAAGCACAAGCTGCAATTTTCCACGGGGAGCAAAATTTATGCCACTCACCTCTTTTTCCCCACAGATATTGCTGATGATAGAGCTGGAAGCAGGACTTGATGATGGCCCCAGGACACCGACCACTCCTTTGGGAAGGATCTGACACACTGGTGATCCCCACGGAGAGAGTCAGCCAGCAAGCAGAAAGAGGAAAGAAATATTACTGGTATTCTCAAGTGAACTTATAAGCAAGAAAATCAACACTGCCTCGAGGGACCAAAATCATGACTCATAGTTTATCATCTTCTGACATAGGATCGGTGTGACGGATGAAGGTACCACAGAATCAACCCAGGAATGAAAAGAGGATTTTTTAGCCTTTTCACAGTTGCACGCTGATAGTTCAACCACTATTCCCAGAGTGTTAAACTCAATTTCATTGAGGGCCGTATCAGGGTTGCGTTTGACCTTGTGGGGCCATTCAGTTCATTCCTGACTGGCTCAAGGTTGATTCAACCTTCCATCCTTCCGAGGTCGGTAAAATGAGGACCCAGATTGTTGGGGGCAAGAGGCTGATTCTGTAAACCATTCAGAGGGGGCTGTGTAGCAGTATATAAGTCTAAGTCCTATTGTTATCTTCCTTCCTTCCTTCCTTCCTTCCTTCCTTCCTTCCTTCCTTCCTTCCTTCCTTCCTTCCTTCATCTTTTCTCTTTTCTTTTATGTACATTGAGAGTTAATGCACTAAAATAAATTCCTTGTGTGTCCAATCACACTTGGCCAATAAAGAATTCTATTCTATTCTATTCTATTCTATTCTATTCTATTCTATTCTATTCTATTCTATTCTATTCTATTCTATTCTATTCTATTCTAATCTATTCTTTCCTTCTTTCCTTCCTTTTCTTCTTTTTCCTTCCTTCTTCATTCTCCTTTCTCCTTCCTTCCCCTCTTTTCCTATTTTCCCTTCCCTTGCTCTTTTCCCATCTTCCCATCTTTTTCTTTTTGAAAATAATTTTTATCGAACAGTTTTTTTTAAAACAAAAAATGATTTTTTTTTTGCAATTTTCTTCTTTCCAACATTTCCACATCAGTTTTCATTTCTTATATATCCATTTTTCTCCCTTGGTTCTATTTGCTATCTATACATGTGATTCTAATATTTATTTATACATATGAAAATATCAATGTACTAATTTACAATCGTGCATTCTGTGTCCGTTCCCTTTCTATATATTTGTTACTATATTCAAACTCCTGTTTCTTTTCATTTAATCTTTCCTTGCCCTTCTTGTTCTTTGTCTTTTCTCTTTCCCCTCTCCTGTCTCTTCTTGCATGCTCAAATGCAAAAAGGAGAAACATTTCTCCTTTTGTTCTGTTTTTAGTTTGTTTTGCTAGCACTCTGCCAGCAAAAACAGAGCCCGGGGGGTGGAGCTCGTGCAGCCCTCCCGAGCTCCATTTTTGCTGGGGCGGTCCTTTGTGGTTTCCAGAGCTACCCTGTGGGCCAGATCTGACCCACGACCCAGGGCTTGAAACCCCTGCACTATTCCATCCTAGGGCAAAAATCCCAGAAGTCACTGGATGTCTTCTCTAACACTTAGGGATCCCCATATCAAAACAACTTACTGTATTTTTCAGCGTATAAGATGCTCCGGAGTATAAGACGCATCTACCTTTTTTTGTGAGGAAAACAAGAAAAGGAAATCTGCCTCCTAGCAATTTTGCCTCATTGCAGCAATCAGCAAACAGCCTGCTTGACTTTCATTTTCATTTTCAGCACAGCTTGATTAGCACAAGAAAAAAAAAAAAATCCGCTCCCAGCAATTTACCTCCTTGCAGCAAGCAGCAGAGGCCCGCACAGCAATAAGCAATGGCAATCCCTGCAGCCAGAAACAGCTGAGAATCGGGAGGCGGATCCAATGGATAATCAACTTGTGCTAATTAGGCTGTGCTGAAGCTGAAATGGGCTGTTTCTTCTTGCTGCTTGCTTCAAGGAGGTAAATTGCTGGGAGGCAGAGGCCAAAGGGGAGGTAAATTGCTGGGTGGGGGCCAGTGGGTGGGCGGGGCTACATTTGATGTATAAGATGCACCCAAATGTTCACCCCCTTTTAGAGGGGGGAAAGGTGTGTCTTATACTCTGAAAAATATGGTACTTTATGTGCAGCCAGAACCTGAAAATAATATTTAACCACAGCACGGTACTTAAACAAGATGGTGACACCGTAATATAATTTTATATCATTTTACTCTATTTTACATATTCACGTATTAAATTATATTCTGCCTTATCCTATAACTATTGTATTTCACCCTGCTCTTATTTTAAATTGTTCGTATAAGATTTTATTGGTGATATGTGTTTGCACCTTCTGCTTTGATATGGCCCATAGCAATGATGGCTAACCTTTTTGTTGTCGCAGGCCGAAAAGTGCATGCGTGTGGCACGACAGCATGTGCACGTGCCTGCACCTATAGCGCAATGTGAGTGTCACCCCCCATGCCCCCCCACGCATGCACGCGCGCCCCTGTGGCCCACGTTTTCTTCCTATCCGCTTGCAGCTTTAAAGGAGACATTGTGAAAGGGTCAAGAGGACTTTTTAAGAAAATACAGTAGTGGCCAAAATTGTGGAAACCTTCTGGGAAAAGTGGTATTTTCTAAAACTAGCTAATAACACCACTTTTTTGGGGGGGGGGGGGGAAATACTACCATAAAATTAGAATGGAATGGAATGGAATGGAATGGAATGGAATGGAATAGAATAGAATAGAATAGAATAGAATAGAATAGAATAGAATAGAATAGAATAGAATAGAATATTGGAATGAAAAGTAGAGTAGAATAGAACAGAACAGAACAGAACAGAACAGAATATTGGAATGAAAAGTAGAGTAGAATAGAACAGAACAGAACAGAACAGAATAGGATAGAATAGAATATTGGAATGAAAAGTAGAGTAGAATAGAACACAACAGAACAGAACAGAACAGAATAGAATATTGGAATGAAAAGTAGAGTAGAGTAGAGTAGAGTAGAGCAGAGCAGAGCAGAACAGAACAGAACAGAACAGAACAGAACAGAACAGAACAGGAGTTGGAAGGGACCTTGGAGGTCTTCTAGTCCAACCCCCTGCCCAGGCAGGAAACCCTACACCACTTCAGACAAATGGTTATCCAACATTTAAAAAATTTCCAGTGTTGGGCATTTCCAACTTCTGCAGGCAAGTTGTTCCACTGATTAATTGTTCTAACTGTCAGGAAATTTCTCCTTAGTTCTAAATAGCTTCTCTCCTTGATTAGATATCAATGGAAAGATAATTTAATGAAGAATGTAATGCAATAACTTTTGTGAAGGATTTGCTATTAGAATACAGTATAAAGAAGAAAAGTGAAACACGTAGAAAAAACAAGATATACAAAAATAAAAATAAGACATAAAAGAGGAGCGAACAGGATGTGAGCTTTTGCAGGAAGCAATTAGTTCATCTGGCCGGTAAAAGCTCTGGAAAGTTCTGTTTGACTCTGTGCCAAGTTTGGCCTTGCTCTGCGTTTGGCAATTAGTTCTCTGGCAGCATTCCAAGGGAGAGAAGGTGGGTGTTTATAAGCATTCTCCTGAAAGACTGTTTGTGAAGCCTTTCAAACAGTGAATGACAATAATTCACAGCCGTTTGAATTAAAGAGGTTGAATTAAAGACTGTGCTTATGCTTTTTTAAGGAAACCTAGGTCACAGATTACAGTTCTGGTCAGGGTTTAGATTCCTTCTATTTATTATTTTGGGTTTGGCTTTTACCCTTGTTCCTCAAGGCTATTCTCTCTTCCCATTACCTCTCCTCCTCTTGGCCCACTTCTGAATCTTGAGACAATTGGAGGTAGAAACGAACTGATTTGTGTGGAATTCCTCCCCTACTTTCCTTGGGGATTAAAGAAGTTTGGAGATAAAACGAGCTTTCCCTTCTTCCATACATCTCTCAGTCAGGGATAAGAGGTTAACTTGCACACTTAAGTTTGTTCTTGGCCCTCTCCTAAGAAGCAAACAATTCAGGGCCCAACATGGTCCTTCTTAAGCATGGTGAGATCGCAAAGCAGCAATACATCCACACTGCCTCCCACTCCTACCCGTCTTGTTTTGTCTCAATAAGCTGGGAAGTCTAGCTAAATCTTTTTGAAATGTTCCGCGGTCTTTGCAAACGAGCCGCCAGAAATCTTCCCATTCGTTTTGTCAAACAAAATGCCTCCAGGTTCTTAGAACAGAGAGAAACTCGTTGAAAAAGATTCATGATGCCGGAATCCACAGGAGACAGTTTGATGACGAGCGGGAGGGCTCAGTAACTCTGGACCTCCTGAGGAAACTTGGCTGCTAGAGAAGGCTCCAAGATTGTCTTCTACTGTATAAAGGGATTTAGGAAGTCAGGCCTACCAAGAAGGCAAGCTTTACCTATAATTGCTAAGGCCATCCCTCTCGGTATTTTATTTAACAAAAAAAGAATAGAATAGAATAGAATATTCTAAGGAGCCTGGATAGCTCAGCAGACTAAAGCCTGTTATTAACATTCAGCTGTCTGCAATTACTGTAAGTTCAAATCTCACCAGGCTCAAGGTTGACTCAGCCTTCCATCCTTTTTAAGGTAGGTAAATTGAGGACCCAGTTTGTGGGGGCAATAAGCTGAGTTTGTATAAAATATACAAAAGTATGAAGGCTATTGCTTAACGCATTGTAAGACGCCCTGAGTCTCCGGAGAAGGGCGGCATATAAATCTAATTTTAAAAAGAATAGAATAGAATAGAATAGAATAGAATAGAATAGAATAGAATAGAATAGAATAGAATAGAATAATGCTGTCATGTCACCCCTAATTCTTCTTTTCTCTAGATTAAAAAGATAAAGATTCCCCTCGCACATATGTGCTAGGCATTCCCGACTCTAGGGGGCAGTACTCATCAATGTTTCAAAGCCAAAAAGCCAGCGCTGTCCAAAGACGTCTCCGTGGTCCTGTGGCCAGCATGACTAAATGCCAAAGGCGCACGGAACGCTGTTACCTTCCCACCAAAGGTGGTCCCTATTTTTCTACTTTTTTTTACGTGCTTTCGAACTGCTAGGTTGGCAGAAGCTGGGACAAGGAACAGGAGCTCACCCCGTTATGCGGCACTGGGGATTTGAACCACTGAACTGCCAACCTTTTGATCGACAAGCTCAGCATCTTAGCCACTGAGCCACTACGTCCCTTTTCACTAGATTAGCCGAGCCCAAATCTTGCAGCCATTCTTCATATGTTTTAGTCTCCAGGCCTTTGATCATCTTAGTTGCTCTTCTCTTTTTCCAAAGCCTCAACATCTTTTTTGTAGTATGGTGACCAAAATTGGTTGCAGTATTGCAGGTGTGGTCTTTCTAGGGGTTTTATAAAGCAGTAGTAATACTTCACATGTTGGGTCTTTTCAGATCAGAGTAATTTTCAAATGCTTTTTAATAAAGGAAATATAATTGCTTTTTTTAGATTTGGAAATAAGATGTTGAGCCAATTTAGGAAGACAAGCGAAGTCCAAACTCTCTTAAAAATACATATTAATGAAACCTTGCTTTTACTGAAGAAGAATAAAATAAAAAAATAAAATAAAAATAGCTTGGGCATTATATATTTATAGCCAAGTTAATTATAATTCAAAATTGGAAATTTGCAACTGCATTTGCTATTCGGATTTTATAGGCATTTAGTTGTTTGTACGTGTGTTTTTTTTTCCCTTTCTCAAACTGTCCAATTAGCCTGTCAAATATGGGATTCTAACTCTTTAAGCATTAATTTATTAGAGCAATCACAAAGAGGCAAGAAAAGGATTTATGTTAATTGCAAAAATGTTGAGATTCGGAGGTCTTCCAGAAAGATTTCAAAGCCTTCTTTCCTTCCAGAAAATTTACAATGAGTAGTACAGGAATCAGCAACCAGTGGCTCTGGAGTCACATGGAGCTCTTTGGGCCCTCTGCTATGGTTCCATCAGGTGATCCCACCACTGTTTTGCCCCCCCCTGCATTGCCCTCCCCTTCCAGTCACTCCTCGCCTGGCCTGAGAAGGTAAGGGTGACAGTGGTGGATGGAGAAGCGGCCAGGGCAGAGGGACAGAGAGATACAGAGAAGAGTGGGGAGAGAGAGACAGAGACAGAGAGAGAGGGAGGGGAGAGAGGGAGGGAGGGAGGGAGGGGGGAGAGAAAGAGATGTCAAAATGATTTTGTGATTCCCGGTGTTTTTTAACAACTGATTCTCTGCCCTAATGATCGGCTGGGTAGGCGTGGCTGGGAGGGTCATGTGACTGGTGGAAATGAGTGACATTGAGTTGGCCCCGCCCACCCAGGTTTTGTGGCTCCCGATGTTTTCTTTTCTGTGGGGAAACAGGTCCAAATGGCTCTTTTGAGTATTTAAGGTTGCAGACCCCCTGGGGTAGTGTCACACTTCAAAACAAGCTTTTCCACCAAAGTCACACTTTCAGACTTCGTGCTATGTCCGAAGATTGCTTTGGGTCACTAAGAGGTGAGATCCCAGCTAGGACACTGGTTTACAGCTTAGCATTTTTTTCCTTATTGAACTAACTCAGGGAATTGTGCTTAATCCACATTATCACTCAGGGCAGAGTGTGGATTCTTGGATCAGTGACTCTGAGGCAACAGTGGCCTATATTCACACTT
The DNA here is from genome assembly GCA_030761175.1 of Masticophis lateralis. NCBI lineage: Eukaryota > Metazoa > Chordata > Lepidosauria > Squamata > Colubridae > Masticophis > Masticophis lateralis. The sequence goes on from JAUDYJ010000008.1 coordinate 13,458,867, forward strand.
ATTTCACATATATTTTGGTGCCTTTTGTGCCAGTTTTTGACTTTCGCCAACTGCCAGGATAAATGACAGTTGGCGGTCTGCAGTTTTCTTGACAAGGTTTTCCACAAGTGGTTTGCCATTGCTTCCTTCCTAGGAGTGATTGACAGAGGGATTGGCCAACGGTCACCCAGCTGGCTTTCATGCCTAAAATGTGACTAGAACTCACCATCTCCTTGTGACTGGTTCAAAATCTTCTAGCCAGCTTTCATGTCTATGGTGGAACTAGAATTCACTGTCTCCAGTTGATTGGTTCAGAGTCACCCAGCGGGCTTTCATGCCTAAAGCAGGATTAGAACTCACTATCTCCTCGTGATTGGTTCAAAATCTCCTAGCCAGTTTTCATGTCTATGGTGAAACTAGAACTCACTGTCTCCAGTTGATTGGTTCAGAGTCACCCAGCGGGCTTTCATGCCTAAGGCAAGACTAGAACTCACCATCTCCTGGTGATTGGCCCAATGTCACCCAGCTGGCTTTCATGCCTATGGTGGAACTAGAACTCACCATTTCCAGGGGATTGGTTCAAAGTCTCCTAGACAGCTTTCATGACTATGGTGAAACTAGAACTCACTATTTCCTGGTGACTGGTTCAAATTCCAGCTTTCATGCCTATGGTCGAACTAGAACTCACCATCACCAGATCATTGGTTCAAAGTCACCCAGTCTGTTTTCATGCCTAAAGAGGGACTAGAATTCCCAGTCTCCAAATTTCTAGCCCAGTGCCATCTCCACTACTCTGAACTTGGCTTGTGAGCTCCTCAGTATGTCAACCCTTCCTAAAACTGACATTTATTGTTGCCACAAAACTGTTCAAAAAGGGAGTCCAGAATCTTGCGGCAAAGGCAGAATTAACATTACGTGAAGTTAAAACACTTTGAAAACTGTGCTTTGACTGAATATGATATCCCCAGCATTTTGGAATAGATAAGTTCATGGTTTTTTTCTCTCTCCATCTATCAATCAAAGGGTGTTTTTGAGTGCATTCTCTCTCTCTCTCTCTCTTTCTCTCTTTTTCTCTCTCCATGAATCATCTTTCAGAATTTAAAACGAAGGGGGGAGGGAGGAGGAAAAAGCAAATGGTTGAAGAAAAACAGGAAGGAGTGGATAAAGGCTGGGACAGTGGGAATCCCCATCATCCTTATTAAAACGTGACAGTGGCATTAAATAAGAGATCCGAAAGCATTAGTTAAAACACAAAAAGGCTTTATCGTACGCCATAAGCGAGCTTTCATCGTGAAAATCCAGAGAAGTAGCAAATCGTTAAAAGTCCCGAAGCTTATTTCTTTCAATGAGTGGGGGAGTGATGAAAAGAATTCAAGGGACTTGTCTCTTGAATTCTTTTCGTCTCAATTTGGGGAAATATTTAAGCTGCCATTTCAAATTGGGTAGGCACAAGGAAGCTAGAATTCATTTCTAATCCTTCAGACTTGATCGCTGAAGGTCGGGAAAAATTCTGATCCTTTCAAGCCAACGTGGAATCGGCGAAAGTTTGAAATCCTGCAGCTGTTAGTAGAGGCTGCATCTGAGAAGTGGAGCTCTTTCTTCCATGCACCATGGCCATATACAGGCTGCTGGGGGTTCACAGGGGGTTCGGGAGAACCTCTAGCTAAGATTCTGTACAGTTCAGAGAACCCCCAAATCCCACTCCTGGCTGGCCCCGCCCACCCCACTCCGCCCCTCCAAGGAGTCCCCACGCGGCACATTTTGGATGCAGGTAAGTGCAGGGCGGTTGGGGAAGGTGAAAAATGAGCCTACCGGAAGTTTAGGAAGGCCAGAAATGGGCCCATTTCCAGCCTCCAGAGGGCCTCTGAAGCCTGGGGAGGCCGCTTTTGCACTCCCGGTAGCTCAAGAAAAACCTCCGGAGCCCAGGGAGAGCAAAAACGCTCCCCCCACACCGCTGTGGTGCAGGAGGCCGACTTGGCCATGCCCACCATTCTGGGATATTCTGGGAGTTGAACCCCACAGCTCTTTGGCACATGACCAACAACGATTTTACAATTATTATTTTTTTTGCTGCAGTCATTAAATGAACCACATGGTTAGGAAGCAAATCTGGTTTCATTTATGAACTCTGCTTATCAGAAGCCATCTGGGAAGGAGGGATGTCGCAATCCTTGTAAATAGATACCCGTTGCAACTGCCAAAAAAGCCAACACAGTTCTCGGCTGCATAAACAGAGGGATAGAATCAAGATCATCTGAAGTGTTAATGCCACTTTATGATGCCTTGGTAAGGCCATACTTGGAATATTGCATTCAGTTTTGGTCGCCACGATGTGAAAAAGATGTGGAGACCCTAGAAAGAGTGCAGAGAAGAGCAACAAAGATGATTAGGGGACTGGAAGCTAAAACATATGAAGAACAGTTGTAGGAATTGGGTATGTCTAGTTTGATGAAAAGAAGGACTAGGGGAGACATGATAGCAGTCTTCCAATATCTCAGGGGTTGCCACAAAGAAGAGGGAGTCAAGCTATTTTCCAAAGCACCTGAGGGCAGGACAAGAAACAATGGGTGGAAACTAATCAAGGAGAGGAGCAACATAGTTTACTTTACTTTAGTTTAGTTTATTAAATTTGTATACCGCCTTTCTCCTGACGGACTCCTTAGAACTAAGGAGAAATTTTCTGACAGTTAGAAAAATTAATCAGTGGAACAACTTGCCTACAGAAGTTGTGAATGCTCCATCACTGGAAGTTTTTAAGAAGAGACTGGACCTGTCTGAAATAGTACAGGTTTTCTTGCCTAAGCAGGGGGTTGGACTAGAAGACCTCCAAGGTCCCTTCCAACTCTGTTATTCTATAGGTATGTTGCCAAGCTCCCGAATTTTGATCAGTGGTGTTGCTGTGAAAATCATAGGTGGGGGGGCGGTCGTGAGTCACTTTTTTTCAGTGCCGTCGTAACGACAAACGGTCACCAAATGAATGGTTGCAAGTCAAGGACAACGGTATAGAATCCCCAGCTGGTTAAATTGTCTTCTACAGAGAGGAGTGAGGTGAATTAAACAACCGCTGGAAACATCAAGCGAAGAAATATATTTCAACCAACCGGAGGAAGCCGTTTTGAGTTCCTACAGATGCTTCTCTCCCGAATGTTTTCAGAAACGTTTCACATCGCTCTGTAGCGTTTAAGCTATTAAAGGGGATCGCTCTTGACAGATCTTTCTTCTGCGAATGTGCTTAATCCTGGCATTTTGGCTGCACACCAGGTAATGTATTTCTACCCCCCCCCCCCCCAATTCTGGAGGTATCGTTTCAAAAGCAATAGGAACACTGAGATTCTTAGGGGTTTTTTGTGCATTAAGATCGGTTGAATGTTGGGGAAGTTGGGAGGAATGAAAAGAAAGAAAGTTGGTTATTCCTAAAAGGGAAAGAAAAACCACTACCTTAACAGGTGGAATGCTGCATTGATGGCATGTTAATTGAGACATGCTACCTATTTTTAATTTTTTAAAAATTTGATTTATATGCCGTCCTTCTCCGGAGACTCAGGGCAGCTTACAATGCGCCAAGCAATAGCCTTCATACTTTTGTATATTTATACAAAGTCAGCTTATTGCCCCCACAAACTGGGTCCTCAATTGACCTACCTTAGAAAGGATGGAAGGCTGAGTCCACCTTGAGCCTGGTGAGATTCGAACTTACAGTAATTGCAGACAGCTGGAGTTAAATTACAATGCATTAGTCTGCTGAGCTATCCAGGCTCCCTATTTTAAGTCAGTCTTCCCTCCATATAATTGGTGGTGTGGTGGTATACAATCTGATGAAAATGGTAAGCCCCTCACTAGGATTTGCAACATAAATTGGAAGTAGAATACAATTTTAGTTGCAGAATGACTTGCAGGCCCCCCGATCAAATGATATTACATTCTTAAGTAACCATCACAGGGTCCTGTCACAACTTCAGAAGACTTTAATGTTAGAGACAAAAAGTCCTGCTCTTCTTGATGTCTACAATCAGGGCTGAAGCTTATTGTTGTGAGTTCTCTTATTGAATTGCTACTGATAAAAATGAGCCGAGGTGGCACAGTGGTTAGAGTGCTGTACTGCAGCTACTTTAGCTAACTGTTAGTTCAGCAGATCAGCGGATCAAATCTCACCGGCTCAAGGTTGACTGAGCCTTCCATCCTTCCGAGGTGGGTAAAACGAGGACCCAGATTGTTGGGGGCAATATGCTATTTAGTATACTGTCAATTGTTGTAAGCTGCCCAGAGTCCTCGGAGAGTGGGCGGCATAGAAAAATGATTATTAACAACAACAACAACAACAACAACATAAAAAATATGTAGGCATGAATAGCAATGCCTCCATAGTGCTTTACAGCCCTCTCTGAGTGGTTTAAAGATTCAGCACATTGCCCCCCAAAATCCGGGTCCTCATTTAATTGACCGTAGAAGGATGGAAGGCTGAGTCACCCTTGAGCCGGTCAGGATTGAACCACTGGCAGTCAGCAGAGTGAGCCTGCAATACTGCATTCTAACCACTGAGCCATCAGGACTCTTGGAATGAGCTTTCTGATCCAGGATCGGCCACAATTGGTGCAGAAGATTATAATGCACAAAGATCTTCCTAGTCATTGTTCTCGCCTGCTTTCCAACTAGAAGTTACGAGTCTAGGAAAAACTCCAAATTGTGCATTACTACTACAACCCCATCTAGTAATGAAAGATCTCTGGATGGCCTCCAAATCCTCAGTGTTGCTAAGACTGAGCCTATGTTTGTTGGACTACCGTGATGTGCTCTATGAAGGCTGTCCTTGAAGGCCTTCTAAGTTAAAGCTGGTCTAGTAGGAAGCACTCCAAGAAATTACGGGCACAATATTACTATGCCATATTTCTGTTGATTACCAGTGGACTTCTGAATGAAAACCAAGATATGTTTGTGCCTAAAAAGCCCTTCCTTCATCACTCAAGTCAATATTTGTAGAACCTCCAATCATCTAGCTTATAAGATCTGGCAGGGTTGACAGCTCTGGATCCCACCAATTAAACTTTGCCACGTTTTAGGGCCCCACTCAATGACAGTTTCTGCCTTATGAATCAGCTTTGAAATTTAGTTGTTCTTGGTGTTTTTTAACAACTGGTTCTCTGCGAGTGACATCGAGTTGGCCACACCCATCCAGGTTTTGTGGCTCCTGGTGTTTACTTTTCTGTGGGAAACAGGTCCAAATCGCTCTTAAGGTTGCAGACCCCTGGGGTAATATCACACTTCAAAACATGTTTTCCACCAAAGTCACACTTTCAGACTTCAAAGCAATTTATGAAGATTGCTTTGGGTCACTAAGAGGTGAGATCCCAGCTAGGACACTGGTTTACGGCTTAGCATTTTTTTTCTTATTGAACTAACTCAGGGAATTGTGCTTAATCCACATTCTCACTCAGGGCAGAGTGTGGATTCTTGGATCAGTGACTCTAAGGCAACAGTGGCCTATATTCACAATTATTTCACATAATATTTACTTATACGAATGTGAATTGTCTATCTATCTTTTCACACAGTATGTTTGATTCCATTTTTTTATCCTTTTCCTTTGTACTGGATGTTTTAAACCCTTGTGAGCTGCTCAGAGTCATCTGGTGAGCAGGCAACCCTCTAATGTGACCAAACAAAGCTTTTCCTGAAGGCACAACAGGGGAATGTTAAAATAAAAAATAAAAAATCAAACTGACCTCCTAACTCAAGAGAAACAATTCAGCTTCTTGACTGTGCACTCTCGAGAGATAAATAATCCACATTTCCAGGGTAGAGAAGAGGGGCCATGTTCCCTCTTGTTTACGCATAGAATTTTCATCCTTTATTCCTGTTTGAGTAACTTAGGCGCCGAATGACTGATTTCCAGAGGCAACAGAATAATAGAAAACAGGGGTGCTCTTTTTTTCATATTTTCTGCCGCCAGAGGTTGTATTCAGCCGGTTCAGACTGGTTTGGGAGAACCGGTAGTGAAATCGTGGGTGGGCCCGGCCACCCACCCCGGCTCTATGCCATCCTATTTAAGAATGTTTTTGAGGCCGGGCACATTGTGAGCAAAGCGTATGCGCGGATGGACAGGTGCATGCAAGGAGGTGACTTATGTGAGTGAAGAGAGCATGTGTGCATGCCCCTTTGTTCCTCAAGCTTTTAGTATCAGAATGTCCATGTCCAGCAAAAATTACCCCCAAACTATCATTTCAGGAGCCAAACAGGTTAAAATTTGTGGGCAGCATAATTCTCCATTCCCTGTGTAACTTTCCAACCTGATGCCCTTCAGATGTGCTTGCAGATAGAGAGTAACCTGGATATTTAATTTCTATCCTCTGTCGCTCTAGGCTAGGGGAAGATAAGGGTAGCTAATAATAACAACAGATAGAAAATAAAATAAACATTAATTAAAATAGACCTTGATGAAATTCATAACAAGAAACTGTCTAGTAGGAAGATCAACTCTTTGGCTAAGGATGGTGAGAAATGAGGCCAAGGGAGGCTGGACTACGACACCCAAAATTGTGGCGGCAGTGTGAGGCTCCGCCCACCAACCCGGATGTCATTACTTCCCGGTTTGAACCATGAAGTAACCTGTTTTTGACTCTCTGCACATGCTGGCTGGAGAATTCTGGGAGTTGAAGTCCTAAAGCTGCCAAGTTTGGGGACCCCTGGTACATGCCAAGAGTGTATATTCACAACAGACTCACCCATGGTGTGGAGGTCACCCCAGCTGCCCAGTTCAAACCAACTGGAACCTCTACTGGGCAATAGTGACATAAGAATATACTAGAGATGGATGAACATTTTAGTGACAATGGTAATGTCCATTCATACTGTGCAGGAGGACACAATGGGAAATCCATATATTGTAACCAAGAAACCTACATGGGTAAAAATATCTATCTATCTATCTATCTATCTATCTATCTATCTATCTATCTATCTATCTATCTATCTATCTATAATGGAAGACCTAAAGAATCGTGAGAGACAGATAATCAAGGAGAAGATATGCTCCGCAAGATTCAACATCAACTTGATGACATAACCAAACAATCAATGAATCAAGCAAGCAAGCAATTCCCCACAACCCCGGAGACGTACGTACTAGTCTCGGCTGTTTCATATTCACTATCTCTCAGCAACTCGAAGATGTCCACTTCCACTTTGGCTTTTCCCGCCCTCTCAGGGGCACGATTGATCCGGTTCTTGGCCAGTGTGATGGAGAGTCGTTCCCCTCGGCTGCATTCCATGGGGTCATCCAAAATGGCAGCTGCAAAACCAGACAGAAAAAAAAATTTAGCCGGTCAAGGAATGGTGCTCATCCAGATACAAAATGGAGGCAGAGGGAATCGAATACTACAACTCCAAACTCCAGCATAGGAAAGTTAAGTCGTTTTCATTGCACAATCTAAAAAGACCATTTTAGAGACAGGCCGTACCAAAAGAGTTATGTTCTACATTCTCATTTGTGCGTTGCAGCAAACCGAGAAGAAATACAGTATATTTCTCCGGGTTTTAGAATGTTTGTCAAGATGAAATTTAACATTAATCTCACTGTTCGGCAGTGAGTTAGAAACTTCTGCAATATCATTACCCAAGCCTTGTGAATAAAATATGTAGTTCTTTCTTGTCTAATCAAGTTAAACCAGAGAAGATGGTCAGAAAAGGTACATGAATCACTTGGTACATGAATTATTCTGTTTCTATTTCATGTTTACTCAGGACCTTCTCTCCTCCCCCTTTCATTCTAGCCATCACGATGGCTGATGGGCCCTTCCTTCCTGAAAATACTAGGGCAAACAAAAGCTTTCACCGGTATGAAAAGGGAATAATTTCCCACCAGTCACTGACTGTCATTTCTGCCTTTGATTTTAGTTTGGGGATGGATGGGTGCTCTTTTTTTTTTAAAAAAAAAAAGGGTAATGTTTGTCTGAAATCATACACTGCTGCTGAAAGTTGATGGCATGTCACAAATTTCATGAACCATCTGAGGTCCAAAACAAATTTCTTCCCTGACCCTACCTGAAAAAGGCAGTGAACTGAATTTGGCACCAAATTACAAGCAGATACTTCAAGCTCCAGAGAGCAAGCCTCCTTCTGCAACCTAAGATAAACCCTCCTGTTTCTCTGTAAGTCTCTAAGAATTCCTCAAAACGCAACTGTGTGGATAGCTTTTCCAGAAGTTACACTGCCTATCTCCCAAGAATGTGAGGCTGGTCGACATAATCACACTGCTAGTCATTCAACCATCTCTCCCTCCCTCCCCAGGTTGTTTCTTCTCTATCTATTGCCAGAATCTGAAGGACAGGTTCACTTGAAGTTACGCAACCATCCATCCATCCATCTATCCATTAATTCCTTTTTTTTCACGCACTGGTTGTTCCCACCATAAAAAAAATAAATAAGGTTGTTTGTAGGGTAGTTTGAGATTCAGCATGTTGTAGGAATATGAATTTTCGAACATTGTATACTTTATAGACATAGACATGCCTACCCAGCAGGTCATTAGGGCAGAGAACCAGTTGTTAAAAAACAATAGGAACCACAAAACCCTTTTAATGTCTCTCTCTCTCCCCCCTCTCTCTGTATCTCTCTCTCTCTCTCCCCCTCTCTCTGTATCTCTCTATGTCTCTCTCTCTCTCCCTCTCTCTGTATCTCTCTCTGTCTCTCTCTCTCCCACTCTCTCTGTATCTCTCTATGTCTCTCTCTCTCTCTCCCACTCTCTCTGTATCTCTCTCTCCCATTCTCTCTGTAATCTCTCTATGTCTCTCTCTCCCACTCTCTATCTCTCTCTGTCTCTCTCTCCCAGTCTCTCTATATATCTCTCTCTCCCTCTCTCTCCCACTCTCTCTGTATCTCTCTATGTCTCTCTCTCCCCCTCTCTCTGTATCTCTCTGTCTCTCTCTCTCCCACTCTCTCTGTATCTCTCTATGTCTCTCTCTCTCCCCCTCTCTCTGTATCTCTCTATGTCTCTCTCTCTCCCCCTCTCTCTGTATCTCTCTGTCTCTCTCTCTCCCCCTCTCTGTATCTCTCTGTCTCTCTCTCTCCCACTCTCTCTGTATCTCTCTATGTCTCTCTCTCTCCCCCCCTCTCTGTATCTCTCTATGTCTCTCTCTCTCCCCCTCTCTCTGTATCTCTGTCTCTCTCTCTCCCACTCTCTCTGTATCTCTCTATGTCTCTCTCTCTCCCTCTCTCTGTATCTCTCTATGTCTCTCTCTCTCCCACTCTCTGTATCTCTCTATGTCTCTCTCTCTCCCCCTCTCTCTGTATCTCTCTGTCTCTGTCTCTCCCACTCTCTCTGTATCTCTCTATGTCTCTCTCTCTCCCCCTCTCTCTGTATCTCTCTATGTCTCTCTCTCTCCCCCTCTCTCTGTATCTCTGTCTCTCTCTCTCCCAGTCTCTCTATATCTCTCTATGTCTCTCTCTCTCCCACTCTCTCTGAATCTCTCTATGTCTCTCTCTCCCAGTCTCTCTGTATCTCTCTATGTCTCCCTCTCTCTCCCACTCTCTCTGAATCTCTCTATGTCTCTCTCTTCCACTTTCTCGGTATCTCTCTATGTCTCTTTCCCACTCTCTCTGTATCTCTCTATGTCTCTCTCTCCCAGTCTCTCTGTATCTATGTCTCCCTCTCTCTCCCACTCTGTCTGTATCTTTCTGTCTTTGCCCCAGCCGCCTCTCCATCCCCTGCCATCACCCTTACTTTCTCAGGCCAGGCGAGGAGTGACTGGGAGGGGAGGGTGAGGGGTGGGGCCAGCCAATGGTGGGATCATCCAACAGGGAGCCCCAGAAGAGAGCCCAAAGAGCCGCATACAGCTCCGGAGCCCCAGGTTGCAGAAACCTGATCTATCTAGTTCACAGATGCCAAACTCGCACTGTCACGTTGCTGTCACCTGATGTTTCATGACCCTTTTTCCCCTTTGCGGAGCTGGGGTGGATGTGGTGTGTGTGTGATGCATCTGGCCCGCGGGCCACCAGTTTGACACCCCTGATCTAGCTGATCCTTAATCTTTCTCATATAGCCCTTTCTCCTCTTTTAGTCAATTCCTATAATGTTGAATCTTTGAGAACGTCATCAGTCTACATTGCTGGTGCTGATTTCTAGGCAGTGCTTCCAATAACCCCTTTATTTGAAAACAATGATGCCAAATCGTGCTCGTGCGTGCTCAGCTTGATAGCGCAATCACGTTCAATTGGTTTTTCTTCGAGTTAAAATTGCCACCTCGTGTTTTAAAGCTTTTTTGTCCCATTTAGCTCCAGCTCTCCCAAAGTGACCCCTCTTGAATTACCTGCAGGGTCTGATTTTTAGACGTTTAAGAAGGTCCTTCAAATGCTTCTTACAAAGTCTTCTCTTTTATTATTCTCTGTAGAGTTTTATTAAAGCTAACGGCTCGAATTGCTGGTATTGATTATTATATCGTATTAGGAAATCTCACCTTGTTTATTATGTCATTGTGATACGGATTTATAACCTGTGATCTGTTGATTCATCATTTCAGAGATATTTCCTTGCTTACACAGAGAAATAGAATGATCCACGGATGGACCAAAAAACAGAGGGAGTGACTTCTGATTTCCTACTGGCTTCCCCAATGACTTTTCTTGTAGGAAGTTGGCAGGGAGCCCTGGAAATAATGATCACATGACCATGGCTGAATGCCACAATGTGGCCATAATTCTGCCAAATGTCAATCCCATGAAAGTTACAAATCCCAGTTTTTGGATGCATTCTTCTTACCGGTTTGGAAGTGTGTGCGCTGCATGCTTGCTCCGCTTGTGCGCTTGCATCACAATTTTGGACCCTCCGCACACGCACAAAGCCTTCTGTGCATGCGCAGAGGATAAAAAACAGGTAAAGGTAAAGGTTCCCCTTGCACATATGTGCTAGTCGTTCCTGACTCTTCGGTGCTCATCTCCATTTCAAAGCCAAAGAGCCAGCATTGTCCAAAGAAGTCTCCATGGTCATGTGGCCGTCATGATTCAACACCAAAGGCGCATGGAACGCTGTTCCCTTCCCACCAAAGGTGATCCCTATTTTTCTACTTGCATTTTTTACGTGCTTTCGAACTGCTAGGTTGGCAGAAGCTGGGACAAGTCACGGGAGCTCACCCCTTTATGCAGCACTAGGGATTTGAACCGCTGAACTGCCAATCTTTCGATCAACAAGCTCAGCATCTTAGCCACTGATCCACCGCATATCTTCCACTGAGCCACCACATCCCTTAAAAACAGGTTACTTCCTGGTTAAAACCTGGAAGTAATGACATCCGGGCAGGTGGGTGGAGCCTTGTGCTGCTGTCGCTACCAGTTCTCCGAACCACCTGCTGCTGCTGCTACAGGTTTGCCTGAACCGATGCGAACTGGTAGCATTTCATCCCTGGGTATGTAGCTCAAAAATTATTGCCCCATGATGCACAATTTCACCTAATGGAAGATTACAAACAATCAAACAGACGCAAGAGTTTTAGCGGTATATAGATTTTTTAAAAAAAATAATCTGTACTGAAAACCTACAACTAAAATAACAGTCAAACCAGAGAAATTTGAGTTGAGGGCACGCATATAATTTGAGGAAGCATCTCAGGATTGACCCTCTCCGGTTCTCATAAAAGAGAAAAGGAGGGAGAAGGAGGCACATTCAGAATTGCAAGATTCTGCTACTGTAAATGCAAAATAGGAAGTTAGCAAGTAGTTATTAGAATTCACAACTCTGGTTCCCTAGTCTGGCCTGCCTCAAAAAGCTGACACTCATTGAGATAGGAAACTCATCCAATTATGGATGTTTCCATAAATCTTACTTAGACTGCAGTTTAATGCAATGTCTACGCTTAATCGGTTCAGACAGGTTTTGAAGATATTCCCAGCGTTTCAAAAAGCTGGCTAAGCCATGTGGGTCACAGAGAAGACTACCAATATAACATCTGGGCATTCACGCAGAATTTAAGTGTTGTGACCTGTTGGCCACCGGCCCCTCCAGCAGCTGCCAGGTCCACAGGCTGCTGATGGACCACAACAGCGTCCCTCGGGCCAACACTGATGTCACCGGCTCATCCTTTCAACCTGGAAATACATTGGTGCTTTTGACATAAGTGCAATGCAATTTCTATCTAGTTTTAAGGATGGGTGTGTGTGTGTGTGTGTGTGGAGTTTGAATAGCTGCCACAAACTTGTCAGGCATTTAGCAAGCTGACATCGAAAGGGAGAAGGATAGAGAGTCTAAATGCCTAAGATGGAAAGGTTTCCAATCAATGCTTCCCCCAACCCTCTCCCCCTTCTGACTTTAAAGGTCTTCCTCTACATTTTCTTGGCCTGGCTGCAATTTGGACCCCGGGAGGGCCGTGGAAAAGGGAGGACATTGACAATGTCCTTTTGCTAATAAATCAATTATTTGATTAAACTCTGGGCAAGCAAAGCTTGTGGTTTCCATTGGCAAGAGAATAACACCTGAATAACACTATATTTAGAGACCGGCTTGTAAATCAGGGAAGGAGATGGAAGAGATGCGAAGAGGTAGAATGAATTATATCCCTTCCGAGGAGAGAAAGCCTGGAGAATTTCACCAGGAAAATAGCACGGGTTACAGCAGTGGTGGGATCCTCCCGGTTTAACAACTCCCGGTGATTGCGCAATTTGTGCATGCCCACGTCTGATGCGCACTGTGCGCATATGAACATTTTGAAGAAATCTTCACTTCACTTATTTGAAGGAGTAACACAGCTGATTCACGCGGCAATCTGCTCTACTGCGCGAATCAGCTAAGAAGATAAACGTTGGAAAATAGCGCGGGTGGGTAGGTGGGCCCAACTAAACATCGGGGTGAACTGGTTAACTCCCAGATGATTGTCGAAGCTACCAGTTCGCCCGAACCGGTAGCATTACAGTAATGCTCTCTACATGGGGCTCCCCTTGAGGACCGCCCGGAGGCTCCAACTGGTCCAGAATGCAGCCGCGAGGGTGATTATGGGGATGGCTTGGCGCTCCCACGTGACACCTCTCCTGCGCGAGCTGCACTGGCTCCCAGTGGTCTTCTGGGTGCGCTTCAAGGTCTTGGTTCTCATCTTTAAAGCACTCCATGGCTTAGGACCTGGGTACTTACGAGACCACCTTCTGCCACCGATAACCTCCCACCGGCCAATACGTTCTCATAGAGAGGGTCTCCTCAGGGTGCCATCGGTCAAGCAATGTCGACTGGCAACCCCCAGGGGGAGAGCCTTCTCTGTGGGGACTCCCGCCCTCTGGAACAAGTTACCCCTGGGGATTCGATTAATCCCAGACCTCCGCACTTTCCGCAAGGCATTAAAGACTTTTCTATTCCAGCAAGCCGGGCTGGCTTAACGTAGATTTTAATGGGTGAATTTTATGAGGGGTTTTAAATTTGGGAAAGCCAAAATTGGATTTAATTATGTTTTAGATTATTTTAACTTTTATATTGTTAGTATTTTAATGTTTGGCTGTTCACCGCCCTGAGTCCGTCAGGAGAAGGGCGGTATACAAATTTAATAAACTAACTAACTAACTAACTGGTAAAATCCCACCCCACACGGAACCGTTTCTAGTGCACCCCATTTGTTACTCGGCTGTAAAAGAGGAGACAGCAAAAAAGTGAAGGCCAAATAGAGTTGTGCTACTCTTTGTAAGTAAATCAATGGTGTTCCTTCATCGTAGAGATGAATTAAAGGAAGGCTAAGTTTCCTGCTGGTTCCTTCTAGTTAAAGACATAGAACCACCTGTCAGATCTGTGTATTTGCCATTCTTCAGGGGAAGGGTTTTTTTTCTTTATTACTTCTTTATTTATTACTTTCTTTCTTATATATCCTGCTATTTATTGATTTATAACTTCTAGCCTGGCGCCAAAGCGCCCTGGCATTTTCGCACCTTTTGGAGAATGTAAGGCTCAGTAGCTAAGACGCTGAGCTTGTCAATTGAAAGGTCGGCAGTTCAGCGGTTCGAATCCCTAGTGCCACATAATGGGGTGAGCTCCCGTGACTTGTCCCAGCTTCTGCCAACCTAGCAGTTCAAAAGTAAAAAATGCAAGTAGAAAAATAGGGACCACCTTTGGTGGGAAGGAAACAGCGTTTTGTGCGCCTTTGGTGTTGAGTCATGCCGGTCACATGACCACGGAGACGTCTTCAGACAGCGCTGGCTCTTCAGCTTTGAAACGGAGATGAGCACCGCCCCCTAGAATCGGGAACAGCAAGCACCAATGGTGGGTTGCTACCAGTTCTCCCCGGTTCTTGCAAACCGGTAGTGGAAATTTTGAGTACGGAGAACCGGTAAATACCACCTCTGCCTGGCTCTGCCCCCAATCTATTGCTGCCTCCCGAGTCCCAGCTGATTGGCTAGAAGGAAAAAAACTGTTTAAACTCTTTCCGCGGCACTTCAAAGGGCCACCCTACAGTTGATCAGCAGTAAAAGGCAATGTGGTGGTAGACCGGTGCCTCCAAAAACAAATAGGTAGACCAGTGCCTGCAAAAATACGAGTAGACCATATGGCTCTGCAAGCAGTTAAAAGCCTGGTAGACCAGTACCTCTGCTAAATCCTAAAGAATTGTCACATGACCATCAAGCCACACCCACAAAATAAACCACGCCCACAGAACCGGTAGTAAAAGTTTTTGAACCCTCACCCTCCCATTAACGCTACAGCTCCCTCTCCCCAAAAAATGCAAGCTAATTCTCCCAGGCCATAGCCGAGGTAGTAAGTTTTTCTCCTCTCTTAATCCAACCTGTGAATCAGCATGGCTAATGAGACTGAACTGTGCAGTATTTATCCTTATCCCCAGCAGACTAAAAGGGTAATGGAATGTTTTGAAAAGCTGTTTTTTTTTCATGTTTTACATCTGGGGAATACTTTGTCAAAGTTAACATAATAGCGCCATAATTAGAAAGTAACTAAAGTATTAAAATTCATTTTTTCCCCCGAGTTTTGTCAGAAAAATGCAACCATTCCCCCCCCCCCCCCCCCAGTCTTGAAACCATTCAGGTTTCAATAAAAGAGAACATTTTGTAGTTTGGGTGTGTGTGTGTGTGTGTATGTGTGTGTGGACTGTGGGGTCTTTGGTGATCCAAGTAGGTAACATCATCAGTGCTACTCAAGACTAACACTGTTGATGTTACCAAGTTTCGGTCATGAAACCTCTGAAAGAAGAAAACCTAGCTCAGAGGGCACCAAAGAGTCCTTTTCTTTCTTTCTTTCTTTCTTTCTTTCTTTCTTTCTTTCTTTCTTTCTTTCTTTCTTTCTTTCTTTCTTTCTTTCTTTCTTTCTTTCTTTCTTTCTCTCTCTCTCTCTCTCTCTCTCTCTCTCTCTCTCTTTCCTTCCTTCCTTCTTCTTCTTCTTCTTCTTCTTCTTTTTCTCCTCCTCCTCCTCTTCTTCTTCCTCCTCCTCTACTCCTCCTCCTCCTCCTCCTCTTCTTCTTCCTCCTCCTTCTCCTCCTCCTCCTCCTCCTCTTCTTCTTCCTCTTCCTCTTCCTTCTCCTCCTCCTCCTCCATCACCACCACCACCTCTTCTTCTTCTTCTTCTCCTCCTCCTCCTCCTCCTCCTCCTCCTCCTCCTCTTCTTCTTCTTCCTCTTCCTTCTCCTCCTCCTCCTCCTCCACTACTACTACTACTACTTCCTTCTTCTTCTTCTTCTTCTTCTTCTTCTTCTTCTTCTTCTTCTTCTTCTTCTTCTTCTTTCTTCTTTCTTCTTCTTTCTTTTTCTTCTTCCTTCTCCTCCTCCTCTCCCTCCTCCCTTCTAGCCCTGATGATGTTATTTAGTTACCTACCTACGCCAATTCAGATGTATTAAAATACCTTTAAAATCCCTTAGCCACAAAATGGCTTCACAGTTCTGTTCGTTGTAGTTATTTAAACAACCACCACAACAACGGAACACCGTTTTCTTAATTTTCTGCCCTTCCCTGTTATAGATTGTCAAATTGTCAAATTATTAGATTGGAGTCCCCTTCATCCTGCCTGTGCACCTGTGCAGGGATGATACATTTATGTAAGTGAGTCGTTCACTCCTTTGGTAAAGCTCTTCAAGTGCTTGGAATGTAATCATTATCTCCTTCCCTTCCTATCCTAAAATTAAATGTGGAGCTTCTTCTGTGCATCCTGATAACCAAGGCCCAGGCTGATCAGTGAGAAAATGAAGTGAGATTTCCTCTGCGATTGCCTGCAAATTAGAAAACACAGTCTTTAGCCATCTTGCTAATTTTACAGAAAGTCAGACTGGGTTTCCAAGCTGCCTCTTTCGGATTTTCACTGGCGGAGCCATTATTATTATTTTTCAATCATCTGTTATTGCCTCTGTTGAGTTAGATCTTTGGTTTAACCTTCTATTTGGCCAATGAGCTTCGTTGGGCTCGTGAGATCTCTGTTTTACTCTACGCGAGGATAAAATATACATTTTCTTAAATGCATAAAAGCTAGATTAGAGCATACTTTTTATCCGTTTAAAATAGAAAAGCTGGCACATACATTACGGTCATCAAAATATGGATTATCCCGTCAAGCTTTCCAGCAACACTCCGCCATCTCCTCCGTAACCGATTGTATCTGATGGAACTTCACCCAAAACAGCTTTCATGCCTAAGGTGGGACTAGAACTCCTTGTCTCCCACTTTCTAGCATGGCGCCTTAACCACTTGACCAAACTGACTCTCGGCTGTCAGTCACGGTTCTCTTCCCAATTCGAGATGACCCAATCAAATGAAATCTGTTTGGCTTTGAATGCACAAAATGCATTTCTTGCATGTGGCTTTCTCTCTCCAACAGAAACACATTTTCTATTTTACTTGAGCTGAGTTAAAGGAGGGGTTTTTTTAATATAATTATTATTATTTTAACGTTTGCTTATTTTTGTTCATTTCCCCTCTGCTGGGGGGAAAAAAAAACCTCAGCCCTTCAGGCTGTCAATTCAGTAAACGGTGAGAAATTTGCAAAGTCCCTCATTATGAGGCTGTCAAGTGGAACTACAGTAGAGGAGCAGAAGGCTTCTGTTTCTGGAGTGCAGTGGAGCTTGTTGCCTGTTGATTTAAAAATGCAATTCCTCCAAGAAATGGTCAGCGCAACAAGGGAAGTTGCACTGGAGATGTTGTTGTTTTTTTTTTAAAGAAGAACAGAAGAACAGCATTGGAAGAGACCTTGGAGGTCTTCTAGTCCAACCCCCTGCTCAGGCAGGAAACCAATTCAGACAAATGGTTGTCCAAGCTCTTCTTAAAAACTTCCAGTGTTGGAGCATTCCCAACTTCTGGAGGCAAGTTGTTCCGCTGATGAATTGTTCTCACTGTCAGGAAATGTCTCCTTAGTTCTAGGTTGCTTCTCTCCTTGATTAGTTTCCACCTATTGCTTCTTGTCCTGCCCTCAGGTGCTTTGGAGAATAGCTTGACTCCCACTTCTTCGTGGCAGCCCCGGAGATATTGGAACGCTGCTGTCATGTCACATCAGTCCTTCTTTGCATTAAGCTAGACATACCCAATTCTTGTAACTGTTCTTCATATGTTTTAGTCCTCTAAGAAGAAAGAAGGAAGGAAAGCAACTTTTGTTCCATTGGTTTATTGCTCTCACTGTCAGAAAATTCCTCCTTATTTCCAGGTTGAATCTCTCCTTGATCAGTTTTCATCCATTGTTCCTTGTCTGGCCTTCAGATGCCTTGGAGAATACGTTGACTCCCCTCCTCTCTGTGGCAGCCCCTCAAATATTGGAAGACTGATCTCATGTCTCCCCTGGTCCTTCTCTTCACTAGACTAGCCAGGTCTAGTTTCTGCAATCGTTCATCGCAACTGTTCATCGCACTATTATTAATCTTCTCATCGTTCCCACTACCCATCTCCTTCCACTTATGACTGTATGACTGTAATTTTGTTGCTTGTACCCTTACGATTTATATTGATATTGTTTCCTGATTGCTTATTTATACCCTATGACTATCATTAAGTGTTGTACTTTATGATTCTTGATGAACGTATCTTTTCTTTTATGTACACTGAAAGCGTAGGCACCAAAGACAAATTCCTTGTGTGTCCAATCACAATTGGCCAATAAAGAATTCTATTCTATTCCATTCCATTCCATTCCATTCCATTCCATTCCATTCCATTCCATTCCATGCTTCATTCCAATATCTATTCTATTCTATTCTATTCTATTCTATTCTATTCTATTCTATTCTATTCTATTCTATTCTATTCTATTCTATTCTATTCCATTCCATTCCATTCCATTCCATTCCATTCCATTCCATTCCATTCCATTCCATTCCATTCCATTCCATTCCATTCCATTCTTCATTCCAATATCTATTCTATTCTATGTTTTAGCCTCTAGTTCCCAATCATGTTGGTTGCTCTTCTCTGCACTCTTTCTAGAGTCTCAACACCTTTTTTTATATCATGGTGACCAGACTGGACAGGACAGGACAGGACAGGACAGGACAGGACAGGACAGAACAGAACAGAACAGAACAGAACAAAACAAAATGGTTACTAACATTTTAGCTTCTTTCTTGCCTAAGCAAACTCAATAATGCTGACCTGAGTCTTTTGGTCTATCCGTATTGTTTTTTTTTTTTAAGGACAGGACCTGACAAAAGCATTTAAATGGATTGGCATTTTCTGCCCTCCTCTCTTAAAAAAATAAAAAAAAACCTGAAGAGAGAATGAAATTAGGTGAGAGAGATGAGATAGGGGTGCAAAGAGAAATGGATAAACAGTCCGGAGCTTTGCAATTCCATTCTCTGTAAATAATAGAATTCATTTCCTTCTCTTAATCACTGTTTTGTGTGCTATACACACACACACACACATTCTCTCTCTCTCTCTTTCACACACACACACACACACACACACACACACACATTTCAAATAGCCTTGGAAGGAACTGATGCCTATTCATGCCCAGAAATATAGTGGCGGGAAAAAAACAAAACCCTGGTGCATTATAGAGAGGGTTTGTTCCTACTCAAAATGTCATTTGCTTGCCAAAAGCTAATCTTTCGGTCCAGGTAAAAACAGTCCATCCGTTTTGCCCAAAAAGGATGATCTTGCTAGGTTATTACTTACCGTATTTTTCTGAATATAAGACACACCTTCCCTCCCCCCAAAAAAGGGTGAAAATCTGAGTGTGTCTTATACTCTGAATGTAGCCCCACCCAGCTTCTCAAAGGGAGGTTTCAGAGGCTGAAAAAAGCATCAGAAAGGAAGCTTCAGAAAAAAAGCCTCCAAACAGAGCTTCAGAAAAGAAGTCCCCAAACAGAGCTTCAGAAAAAAAAGCCCCAAAGAGAGCTTCAGAAAAGAAGCCTCCAAAGAGAGCTTCAGAAAAGAAGCCTCCAAACAGAGCTTCAGAAAAAAAGCCTCCAAACAGAGCTTCAGAAAAAAAGGCCCCAAACAGAGCTTCAGAAAAAAAGGCCCCAAACAGAGCTTCAGAAAAAAAAGCCCCAAAGAGAGCTTCAGAAAAGAAGCCTCCAAAGAGAGCTTCAGAAAAAAAAGCCTCCAAACAGAGCTTCAGAAAAAAAGGCCTCCAAACAGAGCTTCAGAAAAGAAGCCTCCAAATGGAGCTTCAGAAAAAAAGCCTCCAAACACAACTTCAGAAAAGAAGCCCCCAAACAGAGCTTCAGAAAAAAAGCCTCCAAACAGAGCTTCAGAAAAGAAGCCCCCAAACAGAGCTTCAGAGGCTTTTATTCTGAAGTTCTGTTTCAGAGGCTTTCAGAGGAAGGAAAAAGTTTTTTCTGAAAGGGAGTTTCAGAAGTTTCAGAGGCAGCAAAAAAGGAAAAAAAAAAGCAAGGCACAGAGCTCACAAGGAACCTGTTGCTAAAATTCATCTCTGGGAACAGCTGATTGGGGTTATTCCGGGAGGCAGATCCACCTGCCAATCAGCTTTTTTATTCTTTTCCTTCCCAAAAACTAAGGGGCGTCTTATACTCTGAAAAATACGGTAGCTTGCCTTCCTGGGCTTTTTTTGTTCTCAGCTGTTCTGAGCAGGGGTGGGTTCTAAATTTTTTTACTACTGGTTCTGTGGGCGTTGCTTATTTTGTGGGCTTGGCTTGATGGTCACGTGACAATTCTTTAGGATTTAGCAGAGGTACTGGTCTACCAGCCTTTTAACTGCTTGCAGAGCTGTACCGGTCCACTCATTTGTTTTTGGAGGCACTGGTCTACTCATTTGTTTTTGGAGGCATCGGTCTACTCATTCGTTTTTGGAGGTACTGGTCTACTCATTCGTTTTTGGAGGCACCAGTCTACCCATTTGTTTTTGGAGGCACCGGTCTATTCATTTGTTTTTGGAGGCACCGGTCTATTCATTTGTTTTTGAAGGCACCGGTCTACTCATTCGTTTTTGGAGGCATTGGTCTACTCATTCGTTTTTGGAGGTACTGGTCTACTCATTTGTTTTTGGAGGCACTGGTCTATTTATTCATTTTTGGAGGCACCGGTCTACCCATTTGTTTTTGGAGGCACTGGGCATGGCTAGTTTAGTGAAGAGAAGGACCAGGGGAAACAGGATAGCAGTCTTCCAATATTTGAGGGGCTGTCACGGGATGGAGGGGGTTAAGCTATTTTCCAAAGCACCTGAAGGCCAGATGAGGAATAATGGATGGAAACTGACCAAGGAGAGATTCAACCTGGAAACGAAGAGAAATTTTCTGACAGTGAGAACACTCAACCCATGGAACAAAAGATGCCTTCGGAAGTTGTGGGAGCTTCATCACTGGAAGCTTTCAAGAAGAGACTGGACTGCCATCTGTCAGAAATGGTGTAAGGGTCTCCTGAATGGGCAGGGGGGTTGGACTAGATGACCGACAAGGTCCCTTCCAACTCTGCTAATCTATTTAAAAAGCAACTTTAAAAAACAGGACTTTGATGTTGCAAAGAAAGAGGAGGCCGCTCCAGCTGTCACGGATGATGCCTGGAGGTACACTTTACATCTTGGCCCCCAAATTATTTTCCAACCAAATTCATTTGTTTGTCACTCAAAACGACAAATCTCTCATAAGGTAGCAGTTAATGCCTTTATAATAAAATCCCTGTGGCCGGCTGGCTTTGTTAGGGATAAAGATAGTAGGAAGTGTGATCTTTTCAATCAAAGATCTTTTCAATAAAAAGAAATGGCAGAAGCCAGAACACCTCCCAACCTGCCCCTAGCAACAGCGAGGACGGTTGCAAAGAGACAACAAATGGCATTTCTACACAGCTTGTTACCCACAAATGATATTTAAAAACTACAAGAGAAGGCAAGGGGTCACAGCAATCAATGAGCAGACAAAGAATTGTGAGACAAGAGTTGTCTATAGTAGTAGTGAGGTCAACATGACTGGTGTTCTCAGAGTCAGCAGTACGAGTTCTGGATGCTTATAATATCCACATTTAAGATGATTTCTTTTGTAAGCCGATTTTAATTTGGGTAGAATTGTGTTTCCATTTTTAGTGGCTGGGCCTCAAGCTACGTCAGATATCATAGGAGAGGAGAAAGGACTGTATCCTCCACCAGTTTCTCCTGAATCTGGTAGAAACTTTTATCAAGTAGATGTTCTTGACCTGTTCTTTCAGAAGAATAAATACTGTTTTCGTTTTCAGCCTCCGCACGTTGCGTTTTTGGCCTCTACACACCCCGTTTTTGGCCTCCACGCATCGAATTTTCTGGCAGTTCCAGACAATGGGGATCAATGGCAGTGGTAATTCCCGCCACCTGGAACAGCCCGAAAACGTGACACGCAGAGGCCAAAAATGGGGCACGTGGAGGCCGAAAACACGATGTGCGGAGGCTGAAAACGTGGCGCGCGGAGGCTGAAAACACGACACACAGAGGCTGAAAATGCGACATGGAGAGGCTGAAAATACGACACGTGGAGGCCGAGAAAGCAACGTGCGGAGGCCAAAAATGTGATGCGAGGAGGCGTTGATCAACAGTGATGTGCTGTAGTGATCCCCACAGCCTGGAACAGGTCTAAAATGGAGTGTTCGGAGGCCAAAAACGTGAGGCACTGAGGTGGCGATGGTCTGTGGCAATCCCTGCAGCTGATTGGGGGTATTCCAGGAGGCCGATCCACCCGCCAATCAGCTGCTCGTGCTGAACCAGGCTGCGATAATGTGCTGAAGCTGACCAGGTTGTTTGCTATTTGCTGCAGGGATGCTAGCCAGATGAATACCGATGGATGCTGGTAGGCAGAGGCAGAAATGTTTTTTTCTTGTTTTCCTCCCCAAAAACTAATGTGCGTCTTATACTCTGAAAAATATGGTATATAATTGTGAACAAATCTGATTTCAAGAAGGATGGCTTTGGCAGCCACTAATAATCAAAAACCTGCTGTGGAAGACTGAAGGATGGTAGAGCAGTAAGACATCATGCATCATTAACATTCTCAGAGACTCTTCCTTATCCTGCTTTTAATCTTTTTGGACTGTTGTCCTCTGGCAGAAGATACAGAACAATTAAAACTCGGACCACATGTCTTCTGAATAGTTTTTATCCCAGAGCTATAATTGCACTCAACCATGAACTAAAGGGACACCATCAGTGAGCTGTTGGACAGCATTACTTGGTCTGTTGAGTGGATGTTTGGGTGCTTTAGGGGTGGGGAATTTGTGGTGGGTGGGAGTGTGTTTGGGGATTGTTATGTGTGTTGGACCTGGTCTTTGGGTGTTAAGTGAATTCTATTCTATTCTATTCTATTCTATTCTGTCCTTTCCTGTCCTGTCCTGTCCTGTCCTGTCCTGTCCTGTCCTGTCCTGTCTCTACTTTACTCTACTCTACTTTCTACTGAAAAATAATATTATAATTGAAAAAAAGTTCCATCCCAAAATCTTTCTAATTCAATGGAAGTAAATGAAACCAAAGCAGATTGGAAAATGTTGGAGCAGGGATTAGAAACAGAAAGGAAGGAAGGTCATCCTTCCATCTCTCATTGCTCAATAAATGCAAGAATATCATATGCTACTCATGGGAATCTACTAGTCATGAGGATAATGGGCTATCGCTACAAAACAATAAGGCTGTGGTAAAATGACCAATCCATTTACTACAAATGGCCCGTATATCACTTGATTTGCAATGGAATGTGTTCCATTCCAGAAACGTTCTGGCTCGAGGTAAGAATAAAATGGCTACGGTATCTATTGATTTAGGTTCCTTCTTAGGCATTCACATGTAAAAGTTATTCATGGTTCATTAAGTGACTCATCCCTTTCTTTCCTGGAGCAAAACTCTTTATTTCAGCACATTCTGGTATGAAAGTGTAATGCCAGTTATCAGGAAGATTTGTAAATACATTTCTGCATGACAAATATAAAATCCTGTGTCCAAAGCAAGGTTCTTCTTCTGCTGATTGGTCGATTTCAAGATATAAAGGTAGAGGTGAAGGTTCCCCTTGCACAATGTGCTAGTCGTTCCTGACTCTAGGGGGCGGTGCTCATCGACATTTCAAAGCCGAAGAGCCAGCGCTGTCCGAAGACGTCTCCGTGGTCATGTGGCCGGCATGATTCAACACCAAGGGTGCACGGAACGCTGTTCCCTTCCCACCAAAGGTGGTCCCTATTTTTTCTACTTACATTTTTACCTGCTTTCGAACTGCTAGGTTGGCAGAAGCTGGGACAAAGTAACGGGAGCTCATCCCATTACACGGCGCTAAGGTTTCGAACTGCTGAACTGCCGACCTTTTGATCGACAAGCTCAACGTCTTAGCTCAGTAGCTAAATACATCCCATTTTCAAGCAGGGGTGAAATCCAGCAGATCCTGGCAGGTTCTGGAGAACCGGTAGCGGGAATTTTGAGTAGTTTGGAGAACCAGCAAATACCACCTCTGGCTGGCCCCAGAGTGGGGTGGGAATGGGGATTTTATTTATTTATTATTTATTTATTTATTTTGTCGCATTTCTATGCCGCCCCACTCCCAAGGGACTCTGGGCGGCTATTCTGCAGTATCCTTCCCCTGCCACACCCACCAAGTCACACCACCAAGCCATGCCCACAGAACCGGTAGTAAAGACATTTGGATTTCACCACTGATTTCAAGATATAGGGACCCCCGAAATAAATTAAATAAGCTATGTAAAAAAAGAGAGAAAGAGAAAAGAATTGCACAACCCACGATCAAGCTTAACAGAGGCCCATCAGCCATATGCAATGGTCCACCAGGATTTCAGTAAACCCACTTGTATCTGGTTTGTTTTGGGTGATCCAAAGCCAGGCGGGTGTCATCTTTCTAGCATCTGGCGGGCTTTGATCCGCGACGAGTAATGTGCATCTGTTTCAACGGGGCCCACAAGCTTTGAAAGCTTCTCCTTTCTTTTATCTTTGTCAGGCTAGCCTTGGAAATTGTGCGGAGTTCAATCTTGTCACTAAGCTTCCTCTGATCAAAAGCGACAAAAAAAATTATGGATGCTCCAGGGCTTGACAAGATACAATATCAATAGATCTGAGTGTTTAGACTCCAGTCTGCCAGAGGGGCACCTGGAAAGGGGTTAGCTCCATTCAAGGAGGAGATGTGAATGGGGGACTTTCTCCATATTTGGAGGGCCTCCCACAGTCCCTTCCAACCAAGGTGACGTGCCTTCGCTTTGGGTCCAGACAGAGGACGCATACATACACACAACCAGCAGTGAAATCCATTTTTTTTTTTACTACCGGTTCTGTAGGCGTGGCTTGGTGGGTGTGGTGTGGCTTGATGGGCATGGCAGGGGAAGGATACTGCAAAATCCCCATTCCCTCCCCACTTCAGGGGAAGGATACTGCAAAATCCCCATTCCCTCCCCGCTCCTGGGGGAAGGATACTGCCGGTAGGAGGTGATACTGCAGGATCACCTCCTACCGGCCTCCCTCCGCCCAGTGCACTCACATAGGGCTGCCTTCCTCCGGGTCCTCTTGGCCAGACAGTGTTGGCTGGCAGTCCCTAGGACGAAGGCGTTCTCTGTGGCTGCACTGACCCTCTGGAATCGGTTGCCCACCAGACTCCAGACGGCCCTGGACCTCCGCACCTTCCACGCCGACCTAAAGACATGGCTCTTTCACCAACTTCCCTGATCTGCTATGGATTTTAACGGGGATTTCGGGGATTTTAAATTGGTTTTAATTATTATTTAAATTGTAATTATTGTCGGGTTGTTTTTATTGTTGTGAGCCACCCCGAGTCCTATGGGAGAAGGGTGGCATATAAATCTGACAACATAAATAAATAAATAAGTGAGTAAGTAAGTAAGTAAATAAATAAATAAATAAAATTCCCATTCCCTCCCCACTCCTGGGGGAAGAATATTGCAAAACCATTGAGAGAGAACTGTAAAGCACTATGAGGCGGTATATAAGTCTAAGTGCTATTGCTATTCTCCATTCACCTATTTTGCTCATCAAAACCAGACATCTTCCCATCTGGCTGTGTCAGACTCGTACTTTAAATGCACAGATCTCCTACGTTCCCATTAAGGGGAGAAATAACCTTAGAAGAGAAGTCACTTAGCATGTGACTCACTGGAAGATTTTTTAGCACTGATCAAGTGGGGGAGAAAAAAGTAATAAAAACATCCAGCCAACCAAAGTTAAGAAATCAAGAAATGTGTAGAAATGTGTCATTCGGAGAGGTTGAGTGACAGAATACCTGTCAGGAGCAGCAGTGAAGGAGGGAGAAAGTTGGATCCTGAGATTTGATAGACAGGGAGAGTCAAGCAGATTGAGGAAATGGCCACGAACGTCTACAGAAGACTCGGTAGCCTTTGAATCTGCAGAATTTAGTAGCCTCATCTATTCAGGCTTGGTAAACTAAGCAAGGGTCTGGGTGGGATAGGTGAAAGATGGCCAGGTCCTAAATGCAAACGGAAAAGGGAGATTTCCAAATTTGAGAGAAAAAAAAAAAGATCAGGCAACTCAAGCTGGGATCGTCAGAGCCTTTTAAAAGCATTTTTTTTACAACCTCTTTGGCGGAATAGAAAAAATGCTTTTAAAAGTTAAAAAAAAAGCCTCTAATGATCGTATGGCTCAGCTGGGCATGGGGGGGTGGGAGGGATTTTTGCTACCAGTTCTCTGAACCAGCTGCCGCCATCGCTACCGGATCAGGCGATCCAGTCCGAACCGGGAGCATTTCACCCTTGATCCACCTGCATCGAGTTGCTTGGCTCCTTTTATCATGCAAAGCATTGTGTGGCACTCCTCCCCCTCCACGTTTAAATCAGTAACCAGCTTATCATCATACCTTGCGTGAATTCAGCTGTTGTAATGTTGATGATTCTATAATTGCAAGCAAATAACTCCCTTGGCTTTCCATTTTACCGTTGTCTATCATGCCAGGCTTTCTTCTTCCTTGCCTAAGGATTTGCCAGGATCAGCTTTTGCAATGTGCTATTATTATTATTTTTTTTTTAAAAAAAAACATTTCCCTCTCTTCCTCCTTTCCATTTCTCTTCTGCCTTCTTCCCCAAGTAAACAACCCCAGTCTTGCTTCTTAAGAATGATTTCATTCCAATCTTAATCATTTAATTAAATCACATAATTACATGCCTGCTTTTCCGTATGCCCTTGAATGTTAGAGCATCCTATGACACCGGCCTCTCTCTCTTTTTCTCTCTCCATCATCCTGAAATGGAGAACTTCCTTCCACCGTCTCCATAACAAAAGTACTTTGAATGTTGTCAGGTTGTTTTTGGGGTTTTTTGTTTTCTTTTTTTGGCAGTAAATTGCTAGCAGATAAAAGAAAAAAAACATCAAGCCATTTGGCTCCACTAGCGTGATATGCAAGCTAAAAGATGGAGCTATCGTTGCTAAAACATGCAAATTCCTCTTTTTGGGGGGGGAGGGGGTTCTTTCCTCTTTAGGATATATAATTGACTTGCTGGGTGTTGAACATCATGCTTCAACAGTGGGCAAAGCAATTTGCCCCCTGATCATTTATTCTTGGTTATTATTTCCAGGGGGATTTGGAGGGTAATAGAAAAATCACCTCTGCCAAATAAGAAGTTTGCCACCCCCTGCACTTCTTCTGAGGGTCTTTACCCCAGTTTTAGATCCCTGAAAAGCTCACAGATTTTTCCTTTCCTTTCCTTTCCTTTCCTTTCCTTTCCTTTCCTTTCCTTTCCTTTCCTCCTTCCCTTCTTCTCATTTTTCCTCCCTCCCTCTCATTTTTCTCCCTTCCTCCCTCCTTTCCTTTCCTTTCCTCTCCTCTCCCTTCCCTTCTATTTTTCCTCTCCTCTCCTCTTCCCTTCTCCTCTCTTCTCTTCCTTTTCCTTCCCCCCTCTCTCTTCTTCTCCCACTCCCTTCCCTTCTATTTTGCCTCCCCCTCCCCTCCCCTCATTTCCTCTACTTCTCCCTCCCTTTCTATTTTTCCTCTCCTCTCTTCTTTCCTTTCCTTTCCTCTCCACTCTTCCCTTCCCTTTCCTTCTCTCCTCTCCTCTCTTCCTTTTCCTTTCCTCTCTCTTTCTCCCTCTCCTTCTCCCTTCCCTTCTATTTTGCCTCTCCTCTCTCTTCCTCCCCTCCTTTTCCTCTCCCTACTCATCTATTTTCTCTCTCTTCTCCTTCTCCCTCTCCCTTCCATTTTTTCTCTCCTCTCCTCCCTCTTCCGCTCCTCTTCTCTCTTCCTTTTCCTTTTCTCTCCCCCTCACCTTCTCCCTCTCCCCTTTCCCTTCCTAAACAAAAGAGCAAATGGAAGCAAATGGACCACCAGACTTTCCATATTTATGTATTTATGTATGTATCTATGTATGTATTTATTTATTTGTTTATTTGGAATCTGATGCAAGTTTAAGGCCTTGCTCATGCACAAAAAGTTGAAGACTGCTATTGAGGAGCAGAAGAAGTGGGGGAGAGGAATGCTTCTATTTTCAGATCTAGATGAAACTTTTATTTCAGAATCAGCTGGTAGATTATTACACACACGCAAAACGCAGCTGCTTGATGGGGAGATGGGCAGCATGTTAATTATTGAGTTAGTTAATTAATTAATTAATGGCTATGCTGGAGCCTGAGATAGTAGGATTGCCAGGGTAGCCACGCCAAGTCTATCAAATGTTAAAAGGAAGCCGTGTCTGGAATGAGTAAGAAAGCATGAACAGGTGCCAGATAGAAGCTGTTCAACAGCTAATTGATTTCATTTCATTTGTCAGAGGCAGAAACCTGTACATGTTTCTTCCTCCAACGTATTATAAACAGCAGAGAATATTAATAATAATAAAAAATAATGCAGTGATTATGCAGTCAGAAAGGAAATTAACCAGAAAGGCTCAAGTGAACTAAAACTGAATGAAGGAAAAGAGGGAAAAGAAAAGATCTATAGAATATTAATATAGATCTAACTCAGTCTTCAATTTATTACTACATCTAATCCATATAAACATATCCCCGTGCCAATTTCTCATTTTTACAATATAACGACATTTCAAAAATCAATGGGAACACATGTTCTTGAATTAACTATTTCACTTTTCTTTTATCTATGTAAAATAACTCTGTTTCCTGGATCCCGGGCTCAATAGAAATAGGACAGATTTTTTTTCCCCATAAAGCATCCAATTCCGTAACAGTAATTTGGGAGTATCGTTCAACATCAGATTTACAGTTTTGACTGCTGCATTTTTTTGACTGCTGCATTTTTTTTCCTGCCAAGTTATGTTAATACGTGCTGTCAAGGTTCCAGGTAACACCCCCAACGCAAGAAATCCCTTGAGTTTCCTCTAAGTTTCATTTTATTAGAGAGGTCATATTGGCACATCTGGGAAAACCCGAATCTGAAAGTTTCCAGGTTTTCCCCATCTAAAGGAAACTTCAAGTCCCTGCCCAACAACCACAAGTCCATCACATGGTCCAATCAAAGCACCATCCCAACAGGAGATGCCTGCCGTGTTCCAGCCGTCCAGGTGCAGGGTAAGATGTCCTTGACTCTCTGAGAAAGGAATGTTATCAGGGGTGGGTTCTCTGCCTGGTTGCTGGGTAGGTGTGGCCATGGTGGGCGTGGCCAAGTTCTGCACCATGGCGGCGGGGGGGGCATTTTTGCCCTCCCTGGGCTCCGGAGGCTCTCTTGAGGCTGGAAATGGGCCCATTTCTGGCCTTCTGAAATTTCTGGGAGGCCTGTTTTTCACCCTCCCTGGGCTCTGGAGGCTTTTCTTGAGCCTCCGGGACGGTGAAAGTGGCCTCTCCTAGAGTCTGGAGGCCCTCCAGAGGCTGGAAACAGGCCCCTTTCTGGCCTTTTGGAACTTCCAGGCAGAAGTTCCCTTTTTTTGCCCTCCCCGGGCTCCAGAGGCTTTTCTCTAGCCTCCACGAGGGTGAAAATGACCTCCCCCCGGCTCCAGAGGCCGTCCGGAAGCTGGAAATGCGCCCATTTCCAGCCTCTGGGACGCTCCATTTTTCACCCTCCTCAAGCCTGCGTGCGGGCCCTGTACTTACCTGGCATCCAAAACGAGCCACATGGGAGACTCCTGGGAGAGGCGGGGTGGGGTGGGCGGGGCCAGCCAGGAGTGGGATTTGGGGGTTCACCTAACCGTGCAGAATCTTCGCTAGTGGATCGCCTGAACAAGGGCAAAGCCGGAGCAGCCCACGCCTGAATGTTATTGTGACTATATATCACCATGGATCCACACAATTCCCCCCTCACAGTTTCCCACAGTAGTAAATGTGGCAGGCCTTCAGGCCCAATGCCCCCCCCCCAAAAAGGCTTCCAGGCCTGATACGTGCAATGACTTGTCAGAATAGCTCTAAGTCCAATGGTCCTTCCCTTCTTCTGCCATCCAGAACACCCTTGCTTCCTACAGCAGAGTTGGAAGGGGAGGTTCTCGGCAGTGAATTACAACCTCTGTCATTTATGGTGAGGATCCTTAAGAGAGGATATCGAATTAGTTACTATTATCCATTGGGGAGCGAGATTGGGACTGTAGCGATAAGCTTAATTAAACAATATCCATGAGGTCAATGTGTCCACTTTGGCACTGATTAGCAGAATAAAGAGACAGCCTGGACCATTAAATCTCTCCCTACACTTGATAAGGACCTTCCTATAGAAGAGAATTCATCTGTAGCTCAGGGTTGAACTGGGGAGTCCTTGGTGCTTTCTGAGTTTCATGTCTGCTTGAAGATGTTTCAGCACCAAACTAACAGAATAAAAGAGTTGGGAACTTGGACTTCTTCTAGTCCAACCCCCTGCTCAGGTAGGAAAACCTAAAACAATGATGGCGAACATATGGCACATGTGCCAGAGGTGACACACAGAACCAGCTGGTCTTCCCAGGTGCTGGAGCACCGGAATATGGCCTGGAAAATAGCAAAAAAATAGGCTGTTTTTTGGGGGGGGGGAAATTGGGCTGTTTTCAGGCCATTTTCGGGTTGTTTTTCAGGCCAAAAACGGCCTGAAAACGACCCAAAAAACAGCCTGAAAAACGACCTGAAAAACAGCCAAAAATGGCCAAAAAAACCAGACATGTGCGCACTGGCCAGCTGGTGTAGGGTTTCCAGCACTCTGGTGTGTGCACCTGCACACACCTCCATGCACATTCCAGTTTGTGTACGGTGCCGAAAAGGTTCGCCATCACTGCCCTAAACCATTTCAGACAAATAGTTGTTCAATCCCTTCTTAAAGACATCCAGTGTTGGAGAATTCACAACTTCTGGAGGCAAGTTGTTCCACTGATTAATTCCTGGTAAAGACTATCACTCGCTATCTTAAAAGGATGACAGCAATACGAGCCAGTTACATTGAAAAGAATTTCACTGATTGAAAGAAAGACGAGCTGAATTAGAGAGGAGCTATCTCATTTGGGTTATCTAGTTTTGGAAATTTAGTTATTGAATTTTGATATTGTTAAATGTTAATGTTATAAACCATATATTTTTACACTGTTATTTCTGTAACTGTTTGTTCCATCTTTCCCTTTTTATTTTTCTTTGAAAAGGCCTTCGGGCTATTCAACAAAATACATACATACATACACTGGTTAATTGTTCTAACGATCAGGAAATTCCTCCTTAGTCCTAGGTTACTTTTTAAAACTAGGTTACATCCTCGGTACAAAGGAGTGTAGAGTTTACCCTTCCACACTCACTAGCACTGATGATCTTGCCAAGTTGGGTAATAAAATGTCTTCAAGCAAACAAACAACCAGAAAACACCAAAGATACAAAAAGACCTTCCTTCCTTCCTTCCACCCATCCACCCTGCTGGAGGCACGGCCCCAAAATTCAGTGGATAAAATAATTAATTAGCAGCATGAAGATGAGAACTAGAGGAGATGAGGAGCTGGTTATGTTCATAACGGTGCGTTTATTACCTTTGATCTTTGCCTGGCACAGGGTTACCCAGTAAGCATCCAAGGTTGAGAATGGACTTGAATCTAGATCTTGAATCTAGAATCTAAATCTCCTGGATCTCACAGCAACCATGACGCCATGGTGGCTTTCTCAGTTCTGACATCAGTCAAAAGCAAACCTTTTCTCAAGCCAAGAACTTCACTTGCCCTTCAAATGGCGTGCCAGGAACAAACCTGTCCAAATTACATTGACTCAACAAAGATAGGAGTGGGACCAAGCCAATTTAATTAATAGGGATGCAATTGAATTGACATTTATATCCAATTAAAATTAATTCAATTGAGTTAACAGGAATATTGCTTGTACAATTTTCCCCTCCGTCACATGAAAAGTCAGATGCAATTTCTCGAAATCATTTGGGGCACCTACATGCCAACCTGGGATCCGAAGAAACAGACACCCGATTCAATGTCACATGGGCTCTGGCTCCTTTGCAATTAGACAATAACCGGAAGGTGGAATATTTATTTGGCTTAGAACAACCACCACAAAAACCCCTCCAATATCTTTGAAGTCTCCTGCAGCACAATCTATATAAATACGATCCAAAAATAGCATCTCCAGGTTGTCTGGTTATGAATGTATAACTAATTGGGAACATCGTAATTAAGTGGACAACAAGCTGTTTACCAAAGCTTGGACTTCAAAGCTCTTCATTAAATAGTGAAGCATTCCCCATTATTGAATACTCCTATTACCTAAATTCTTATCTGGATAACATCAGATACACATCTCATTTCTATTCAGTTTCTCTTTTTCTTGAGTTGTTTCATTGCAACTACTGTGTTTCCCCCAAAATATGACCTACTCCGAAAATAAGCCCCAGTTTGGTTCTCCTCCCACATGTACCTAATATAAGTCCTACCCCCCAAAATAAGCCCTAGTGAAAGGGGTGGGGATGGCCAACTTAAGAGGCAGTGAGCGCAAACCGGCTGATGGTGTCTGGAGTTAGTCACAGCCTGCAGAGCACAGATGAGTTGAGTACCTGTGCAAACAGCAGGCAGAAGCAGAGGTGGAGGGGGGTAGGTGTGTTCCAGATGTGCCTTGAGGGCCATGGGAAAGCTGAGCAGTGGGTGGCCAGAGCGGCAGGTGGCTATGGAAGGCTTGTCTTCATGCAATGACACTGGCAGCAGACAGAGGTATGGGGGGGGGGCGGGGAGGCAGGTGATATGGACTTGCTACATGGGCAGCGGGAAAGCTAAGTGGCAGTGGGCCGGAGCAACGACCAGCTGCAGGAGGCTCATCGTTGCATCTCTCAGCTTGCCTGCAGCCAGCGTGGCACATTGGGATCACCCACCAATTGGACCCTGTGCACTTGTTGGCTCTTGTGTGCGCGCCAGGAGGCAGGGCGCCTTGCAGGCTGATCACCCTGAAATCGCGTTTCCCCAAAAATAAGACATAGTGCTTATTTTGGAGCCCAAAAGAAAATAAGACCGGGTCTTATTTTCAGGGAAACAGGGTAGGAGATAGCAAAATTAAGAAGTAATGGAAGACACTGATTGTCGCTGAAAGGCTCTCTCTTGAGAAAGGACGTTTCTCCTTTTGATCCACTTCATTCTAAAGAACAACAAAGAGGTAAAGAGGCTCTCCCGCTGAAAAATTAAACTATTGTGACATCGGTGGTCTCGATTCCTACTCATCCATAATTTACAAATGCGGAAATTCTTTCATGTAGTTGGTAAACTGGCTCCTACTGCAGAATTCAGGTCTCTGGTTGAAGTTCTTTAGATCAATAGGAATCATCTTAGCGATTCCTATTGTGGTGGCCCACCAGCTGCCAACGGAGTTGGCAGCAGACTTGGACGATGAGGAGGTTGGGGAGGAACTTGGGCCAGTGCTGGAGTCTGGGGAAGGCTCTGATGGATGCTCAGTGTCGGACACAGAGACAGAGCCAGGGCCGTCCGACATTTCCCAGCCACCGGAGAGGCAGCTGCCTTTGGAGGCTGATAGGAAGAAGAACAGCTGGGGCCTGTTCCAGGTGCGTGTATGCACAGAGCAGTTAGGAGAGGTGAACAACGGAGGACAAGGAATCAACTCGGAAAGCAAAGCACACATGGGCCCTGAATGGCCCCTCCCTGGCTGTGGAATAAATAGGAGGAAAGGGGAGTGATGGTCGTAGGAGACAACCGTTCGTATTTCTGAAGATTTTGCTCATCGTGTTTCATGCCACAAAGACTGCTTGCCAGAACTTACTTTGCAGCCTTTCATCCGGGAGCTCATGGCCTTGAAATTATCGCAAGGGACTGATAAGGTCTGTTACAGCAGTTAACTCCTTGAAGGACACTTGCCTGGATTTTTCAGTGGGCGAATGCAATTCATTCACAAGAAGTACCGTATAAGGAAAGGAAAGGAAGGAGCAAACCATCCCACCCGTCTCAGGCTTCCAGATGGCACACTAGCATTCCAGACTTTCCCTCCCAAACCTCACCCTCACATTCCTCCCTCCCATTATTGTTGTCTGGTTGCGAGCACACTGTGTAGGGAGTCAACTATGATGGAAGGGAGGGAGGGAGGAAGGAAAGAAAGGATGGAGAAAGGGAGGGGCAGGAGAGAGGGAGGGAGGGAGGAAGGAAGGACAGGAGGAAGGAAGGAAGGAAGGAAGGAAGGAAGGAAGGAAGGAAGGAAGGAAGGAAGGAAGGAAGGAAGGAAGGAAGGTAGGAAGGAACTGAGTAGTTTCCAAATCTCGAACTGGTATGGAAAATTGTTTGAACATCTAACTTAGATGTCAGGGAAGGAGTTAGGTCTCAGCAGGAGTTTCTAGACATCAAATGGTGTATTTACTTTTGCTACGTTTCAGATTCATTGACATCCTGTACTAAGCAGAATCAGTTAGAACAGATTCAAATGAGGTTTGCATCAATGATTCTTTGGATGCCGACCAAATCTGAAACTGTTGACTTATAGAGACACAGAGAAAACAGGACCCAGCTGCACCCAGCGAAACAAACACATATGTGCTGCATTTAACAAGCTGTGCAAGGAGAGAGAGAGAGAGAGAGAAAAGACTTCTTCTCTTTAAAAGATGAACTGAGTGGGTCTTCCCCTGCCTGGTTTTTTTCGTAAGGACAAAGTGAGTGAATCTCATGCCTGAAAGCTAACTCATACATGCAGATATGCAACCCACCTGCATTTGTGAGAGGCCTTCCTTGAGATCTGATTGCACTGATTACGGTGCCTGTTTTTGAGGAGGCATTCAGCAGTCGAAAAAAATGTGGAATCAAAGAGCTGACAGGATTTACCTACCCCATTCAGTCCAACAACTCCCTCCTGTTGTGACCAAGGTCCAAGTAGTGATTACCAAACCCAATTCAGTCCTGAACAAACTTATTTTATTAAAACAGCTGAGAATTAATTCATTCTCAGCTTAGTCCTAAACAAATTCTTCATAACCAGTCCTTTGGCCTTATCTCCAACCTTTGATGTCTTTGGCAACCTGCCAAAGGCTTTTCTTGGCAACCCCCACTCCCCCACAAAGTTCAAGAGATGCTGACAAGAAGCACTGGAATCAACGTTGCTTTTCTACAAAGAACCCAACGGCTCCTTGCTGCTCTTTTAAGCCTTATGGGAGTGGCCAATCATCTCCTGGCCTTACTCCTGAGTCGTCCTTTTCGCTTTAGCTGCTCTTGCCTGCTGGCAGCTCTTCACATGCGTGCACTAGGAACAGGCTCCTCCTGTTCCTCTGCCTCTCTGCTGTCTGTCTCTGGAGGCTCCGGAGTCCGCATATTGCTCCCAGATGGCCCTGGTCCAGTGGTGGGTTGCCCCCAGTTTGCACCGGTTCTATAGAACTGGTAGTAAAACCAGTGGGAGGCTCCACCCACTGTCTCTGACATCATCAAACTGCTTCTGCGCATGCGCAGAAGCTTCTGCGCTTGTGCGCGCGGCCCCGTTGCAAACCAGTAGTGAAGCTAAGTAGGACCCACCCCAGCCCTGGCCCCATCTGAGCCCTTGTCCGGGCCTACCCCGGACTCCGGGACTGGCCCATTGTCCTCCCCAGGCAACTCACTGTCTGACTCTGCGGACTCCTGACGGACCAAAACACTTGCTCAGGGCTGGCATGAAAATTAAAACCTCAGGTTTAAATTCTTTCCAGGTATGGCAGCCTGTTCAGCTTCCATGCTTTGACACTTCCCCGACAAGGGCAACTCACCATCTTCTTTGGTAATTGGCGAACTGTGAACGTTTTTCTTACCATTATGAAATGTTCAGAAGATCCAATTAAAACCTGCCTTCCTGCCACGAAAGACCATTATTTCGTCTTTTACGCTCTAAGACGAGACAGAGAAGGTCCTGACCTCCTTCTCTTTAGCTATCTGAAGGGGGCTTATTAGATCAACCGTGGGTTTCTCTTCGCAAGGCTCAAGATATCAAACTCTCTCGGTCTGTCATTGCAGGACTAGGACTCCCACAGTCTGCCCCCCAATCATCCTTGTAGACCAGTGTCTCTCAACCTTGGAAGCTTGAAGATGGGTGGACTTCAACTCCCAGAATCCCCCCAGCCAGCGCTGGGAAGAACGGAAGAAACCGAAGAAATAGGAGGCCTCACAATTTAATGCAGTGTTTCTCAAACTTGGAAGCTTGAAGATGGGTGGACTTCAATTCCCAGAATCCCCCAGCCAGCACTGGGAAGAACGGAAGAAACCAAAGAAATAGGAGGCCTCACAATTTAAGGCAGTGTTTCACAACCTTGGAAGTGCTGGCTGGGGGATTTTGGGAGTTGAAGTCCACCCATCTTCAAGCTTCCAAGATTGAGAAACACTGTTGTAGACCTTTCTGAGATATCTACTGGAATGTGGACCCACATTATGGCTTAATGCAGTGATGGGTTTCACATACTTTTACCACTGGTTTGCTGCCTATGTGCCCCTGTGCTTTGCGCATGCACCCAGCCTTCCGCACATGTGCTTTGCTAAATAGGACAGCATTACACCGAGACAAATGGCCAAGCCCACCTGCGACCGCCTGAACCGGTCCGAACCGGCTGAATGACCAGAAACACACATCATACTAAAATACTGACTGGATTACCTCAACACGCTGAACCAAAAAAAAAAAAATATCAATTCTATTTTAGCCTGGTCTCATATGTTGTGTAAATGCAACAACTGCATTGGAAGAGCCCATTAAACTCATCAGGTTTAATCCCAATTTATTGTGGGATCAGCACAGTTGTGCTTCTGTTAGACTTGGAAGCCACAAAAGACACACACACACACACACACACACACACCATTGCAATTTCTGAAGACCTATAAGGATGCTAGGCAGCAGTGGGTTTCACATTATGTTACTACTGGTTCACACTGTGCGTGCACGCTCGCTTGTGCATGCATGCCCTTGGTTCGCGCATGCCCTACCTTCCACACATGTGCCCAGCCTTCAGCATGTGCACTTTGCTGGTGCACACAACTTCATGCACCCGGCCTCATAAACGTACCTAAATAGGATGGCATAGAGCCCACAATTTCTGCTACTGATTTGGGCGAACCGGTCTGAACCACTGAATACCATTTCTGGTGCTAGGCTGCCTATGCTCTGAATAAAACAGAACGGTCCTTGCTACTCTCTCTTGGTTGTCTTCTTGCAGATGTTTCATGACCCAACCTTGGTTGATGCTAGCATTGATGACGTGACCTAGTTTGGGTCACGAAACATCTGCCAGAAAACAAACCAAGCTCAGAGAGCACCAAGCAGTGGTGGGTTGCTCCCGGTTCCAACCGGTTTGCGAGAGCCGATAGCGGTGACGATATGACGTCACCGAACCGGTTCTCTGTCTTTGGGAGCTGAGCCCTCCCACCCGCCCTGGCGTTATGCCAACCTTATATTTCTTCTTTTTTCGCCCAGCTGAGAGGTGCGGCAGAGCGGATTGCCGCACCTCAGCTGGGCAGATTGGCAACGCGCTTGCGGAAAGAGAACCGGTAGTAAAGCTGGTTAGAACCCACTCTGGCACCAAGGAACCTTCATTTCAATCCTGAGCTACAAATATTTCTCCAGTATCTGAGCCAAACTCTTCCAAGTTTAAGTTCAAGTTCTCTCACTCGCCATTTTTAGAATTGATGGTTTCAGCGAACTGGACTCTCTATAGCCTCAGGTGTTACTAGATGAATTAATCAGCAATTTACAATCCATTCCTTTTCTCCTGCTGGCTTAAAAAGAGCTGAATCAATGACAGAAGCCAGAGTCTGCCAAGACTTCACAATCTCTTTGTTCTACCTTCATCATCTGTCTACTGTAAGTCTAACTTCTGGATTTCAGCTCTGGAATGTTGCCTTCTGCTTATTCACCTATTTTGTAACTTCTCTAATGGAAAAGAGAGTGGGTGGGAGGGTGGGATTTAGTGTTTCTGCTAAGTCGATCCACTCTCTCAAGGACACCCCCACCCCGTGAATTGCAAAATGTTTGGCCACACTGTCAGATGTTCCTGACAAAATATTTAAGGAAGAAACTGAATTGCTGCAAAGAATATTTAGACTGTGCTTTCTTTGGTATATCTTTACCAGAATTTTTTTTTTTAAAAAAAACATGTTTAGTATAGTTCAAAAGAAGTGAAAGTACTCAAAAAAATGAATTTCAGGATCTTTTTGGTTTCCAGTATCATGCAAAAGGAACGCGATGGCTCAGTGGCTTAGACGCTGAGCATGTCGATCGGAAGGTCGGCAGTTCAGCGGTTCGAATCCCTAGTGCCGCGGGACGGGGTGAGCTCCCGTTACTTGTCCCAGCTTCTGCCAACCTAGCAGTTTGAAAGCACGTCAAAAATGCAAGTAGAAAAATAGGGACCACCTTTTGTGGGAAGGTAACAGCGTTCCATGCGCCTTTGGCGTTGAGTCATGCCAGCCACATGACCATGGAGAGGTCTTCTTCGGACACTGCTG
Organism: Masticophis lateralis; assembly: GCA_030761175.1. Classification (NCBI taxonomy): domain Eukaryota; kingdom Metazoa; phylum Chordata; class Lepidosauria; order Squamata; family Colubridae; genus Masticophis; species Masticophis lateralis. The sequence goes on from JAUDYJ010000008.1 coordinate 13,496,978, forward strand.
GCTCTTCGGGTTTGAAATGGAGATGAGCACCGCCCTCTAGATTCAGGAACGACCAGCACATATGTGCGAGGGGAACCTTGACCTTTAGCATTTAAAAGTATTTGATAATCTACTAAAACAAATAATTGTAATCTTCTAAATTCCCAGAAGGAACCCATGAGCCAAATGTTAGGAGGAAAACGTAGTTAATAAACAAAGAACCAACTAGAAACTATATCAATATTTGACAGTGTTCAGCAATTTCTGAAGCTTGCAAATCTGATTATCTGCCAAAATCACAACCGTTCAGAAAATTTGGCAAGACTAAAATTGTCTTCTTTCAAACTAAACGCTTCCTACTCAGTGTGCCTGTCCAAACTCTGAACTCAAAACTGAATGTTTACAATTCATCGGGGGGAAATCAGATATTTGGCAACATCCTCTCAGATGGAAGTTAAACACTCCCCATCAAATCACACGCCCAGGACTTGCGTTTTCACGCTGCTCATGTTGTAAAATTAAACAAACTTCCCTGCGAAAATTCACTGAAATCTCTAATTTCCCCAACTTGTTGCAGCCTTAAAAAAAAATTTAAAACAATATATTTATCGTGACTCATTTCCTAAGTAGCATCTTGTTTTGAGACTCTGATAGCCAAGGGTACGCAGGTAATCTTCGAGTTATGACCGCAGCTGGGCCCAACACTTCTGCTGCTAAGAGAGAGTGATTCAGTGGATTTTGCCCCGTTTAACCTCGGTTCCTCATTGATTTTGCTTGCCAGAAGGCTGCAAAAGGGGATCACACATGCAACTGGCATAAATATCAGTTGTTAAGCATCCAAATTTGGATCATGTGACCATGGCAAGGCCGCAGTGGCCATTAAGTGTGAACAAGGGTCATAAGTCAATTTTTTCAATGCCATCGTAGCTTTGAACCAAGGGTGAAATGCTACCAGTTTGCACCAGTTCAGGCAAACTTGTAGCGGCAATGGCGCATGGGTCAATGAACCGGTAGCAACGGCAGTGCGAAGCTCCGCCCACCCTCCTGGACGTTGTTACTTCCTGGTTTTAACCAGGAAGTAGCCTGTTTTTGACCCTCTGCGAATGTGCAGAAGGCTTAGAGCATGTGCATAGCGTCCAAAATTGCAGGTGATACCCAAACCGGTAGGGAAGGTAAAGTAGATTTCACTCCAGCTTTGAACGGTCACTAAACAAAATGTTGTTCATCTGATATTCATCTGATATTCTCAGCTCATAACTGGCAATTCCTGAAAAAAGAATAGAATAGAACAACAGAGTTGGAAGGGATCTTGGAGATCTTCTAGTCCAACCCCCTGCCCAGGCAGGAAACCCTACATCACTTAAGACAAATGGTTATCAAACATCTTCTTAAAAACTTCCAGTGTCGGAGCATTTAAAACTTCTGCAGGCAAGTTCTTCCACTGATTAATTGTTCTGACTGTCAGGAAATTCCTCCTTAGTTCTAGGTTGATATTTAGACGTTTTTAGTCGGTAACCAGAAATAATCTAATTTTTCTGTCCTGCATTTCAAGTCACTGCCTTCTCATCATTTGATGACGAGGTGAGATTTGCCTATGGCATTACGGTTTGTTTCCAATGCCGTTTGTTGAATAAGACACGATGGCTGGATCCCCGTACAAAACTACCCCATAAAGCACAGTTGACAAACCACAATCATTAAGTTGATGGAACCCAAAGGAAAACTCATTATGATAGGGCATAATAATATACAAGCATGAACTGCTTAACTCCCCTCCTTGCAATGAACAACGATTTGCATAATTTGGCTACTATTATTAAGTAAGGAACCGTGGTAAAACATCTGTTCGTGTACGCAGCAAAATCACCCTGCCGAACTAGATAAACCTGGATGGCCAAAAAAAAAAATGGGTCAGAGTCAGGATTTTGGGAGCCCTGCCTCTTCCATTCCAACCAGGTGGCTGCCCCCATGGATCAGAAACTTCTGAAATCTGATCAGGAAGTTTTCAGGTTTGTACATCCCTCCGAGAGGAAAGCCAAGATTAAAATCCAACAAGGAATTAGTCAGCCATACTTATAAAGAGCTGGCTTATCTCAGACAGGCCAGGATCCCCTGGGAAAAATAAGATGAGTAGAGAGAGGGGGGAGGGGAAGAAATTTGCAAGAAAAAGGACAGAAGCGAAGTAGATATAAGCCATTTTAGGTAGTTTGATATTGAAAGTCCCATATTGAGGGAGGTATGAGAGAGCGAGAGAGAAAGAGAGAGAGAGAGAGAAAGAGAGAAAGAGAAAGAGAAAGAGAGAGAATGAAAGAGAAAGAAAGAAAGAGAGAAAGAGAAAGAGAAAAAGAGAGAGAAAGAGAGAGAGAAAGAGAGAAAAAGAGTGAAAGAGAGAGAGAAAGAGTGAAAGAGAAAGAGAGAGAGAAAAAGAGAGAGAAAGAGAAAAAGAGTGAAAGAGAAAGAGATAGAAAGAGAGAAAAAGAGAAAAAGAGTGAAAGAGAGAGAAGAGAAAAAGAAAGAGAAAGAGAGAGAAAGACAGAGAAAGAGAAAAAGAGTGAAAGCGAGAGAGAGAGAAAGAGAAAAAGAGTGAAAAAGAGAGAGAGGGAAAGAGTGAAAGAAAGAGAGAGAGAGAAAGAGAAAGAAAAAGAGTGAAAGAGAAAGAGAGAGAGAGAAAAAGAGTGAAAGAGAAAGAGAGAGAAAGAGAAAAAGAGTGAAAGAGAAAGAGATAGAAAGAGAAAAAGAGAAAGAGAAAGAGAAAAAGAGTGAAAGAGAGAGAAGAGAAAAAGAAAGAGAGAGAGAAAGACAGAGAAAAAGAGTGAAAGCGAGAGAGAGAGAAAGAGAAAAAGAGTGAAAAAGAGAGAGAGAGGGAAAGAGTGAAAGAAAGAGAGAGAGAGAAAGAGAAAGAGAAAAAGAGTGAAAGAGAAAGAGAGAGGAAGAGAAAAGGAGTGAAAGAGAAAGAGAGAGAGAGAAAAGGGGTGAAAGAGAAAGAGAGAGAGAAAGAGAGAGAGAGAAAAAGAGTGAAAGAGAAAGAAAGAAAAAGAGTGAAAGAGAGAGAGAAAGAGAAAAAGAGTGAAAGAGAGAGAGAGAGAAAGAGAAAAAGAGTGAAAGAGAGAGAGAGAGAGAGAGACAGAGGGAGGGAGGGAGGGAGAGAGGGAGAGAGGAGAACACAGGAGAAATCTCTGCTTGATTCTAGAATTCTCAGGTGATTTTACCTCTTAGGGAGATAAAAGGAGCAAGACCACACACAGCCCTCCTTATGAAATGACTTGAAGTCTCAGAAGAAAGATAGGAGTACTGTGTTTCCCTGAAAATAAGACCAGGTCTTATATTATTTTTTGCTCCAAAAGTTGCATTAGGGCTTATTTTCTGGGTTGGTCTTATTTTCAGGGAAATACGGTACTAATTGCATCCATCTGGCTGATGATCTTAACTGGGGCTTATTTTGGGGGTAGGGCTTATATTACGAGCATCCTGAAAAATCACGCTAGACCTTATTTTCCAGTTGGGTCTTATTTTCGGGGAAACGGTATATATGCAATGGATTGGGGGGAGGAGGGAGAACCTTTGCAAAACTGGGTGACTTTGGGCCATTCACCAGGAGATGGGGAGTTCTAGTCCCACTTTAGGCATGAAAGCTAGCTGAACACTTTGAGCCAATCACTAGGAGATGGGGAGTTCTAGTCCCACCTTAGGAATGAAAGCCGGATGAATGACTTTGGGCCACTCATCAGGAGTCTTTGAGTTCTAGTCCTTCCTTAGTCATGAAATCTGGCTGAGTAACTTCGGGCCAATCACCAGGAGTCTGTGAGTTCTACTCCCGCCTTAGTCATGAAAGTTGACTTGGTGACTTTGGACCAATCACTAGGAGACTGTGAGTTCTAGTTTTGTCTTAGGCATGAAAGTTGGCTGAATAACTTCAAGCCAATCACCAGGAGACTGTGAGTTCTAGTTGCACCATAGGCGTGAAAGCCAGCTGGGTGACTTTTGGCCGGCCGCTCTCTCCTAGCCCAGCCCAACTATTCAGGGGGAAAATAGGAGGAAGAAATATTAGGGATGCTTTGAATTCCTTGAAGGGTTAAAGGCAGGCTGAGGGATTTTCTGGGCCCTGGAAAAGCTTTTAGCTTCACGCAAAGATTCCAGTTGGGTGCCTTGCAAATGGAATCGGCATGTGGAGAGATGCCCATTTGTGGTACCTGTTTAACTTGGTCACCTTTATTTTGCATATTGATGCCCCTGGCGATTCATTTCCCAAGGCCGGGACTCGGCTGTTATCTGACTGATCCTTGTGCCTCTGGCTGTTTCCAGAGAAATAATCAGCTCCCAGGCAGGTATAATGCTGGCAATTTTATTTCCTGCATGTATTTAATTACAGTCCTGAATATATATTGCTTATTTGAAAAGATCTTGATCCTGGTGGCTCATAAGAGTAGATGGACACCCTTCCCTCCACCTTCTTTTAAAGGCATCCTGGCACATTATAAAGATGCCCTTGTGCCTTGCATCTAAGGAGGATGTGGCTTTGATTGGGTCTACAAAGATAGGCACCCAACTGCTTGAAAGCTAAACTTGACTTTCACCACTCTACTTCCTTGGAGCTGAATTACCTTAAAATGAACCCTCGGGACTAATCATGGCTTCAAATATACCAAATCCAATCCTAGTCACCTTCCTTACCTGGAAAAAAAAAATCTGAGAAATCCAGACTTGGAGAATCTTTGGCAAGTGACCTCAACCATCTTGGATTAAATCAGGGTTTCAAGGGGCTAAGTCTCTTGAGCAGTCTCCTGGTGATTGGCTCAAACTCACTCATTCAGCTTTCACGCCAAAGGTGGGACTAGAACTCACAGTCTCCTGGTGATTAGCTCAAACTCACCTAGCTGGCTTTCATGCTTAAGGTGGGACTAGAACTCACAGTCTCCTGGTGATTAGCTCAAACTCACCTAGGTGGCTTTCATGCCTAAAGTGGGACTAGAACTCACAGTCTCCTGGTGATTGGCCCAAAGTCACCCAGCCAAATTTCATAGCTAAGGCAGGGCTAAAACTCACCATCTCCTGGTGATTGGCCAAAAGTTGCCCAGTCAGATTTTGTGGCTAAGGTGGGACTAGAACTCACTGTCTCCTGGTGATTGGTCCAAAGTCACTCAACCGGCTTTCATAACTAAGGTGGGACTAGAACTCACTATCTCCTGGTGATTGGTCCAAAGTCACTCAACCGGCTTTCATAACTAAGGTGGGACTAGAACTCACTGTCTCCTGGTGATTGGTCCAAAGTCACTCAACTGGCTTTTATAACTAAGGTGGGACTAGAACTCACTGTCTCCTGGTGATTGGTCCAAAGTCACTCAACTGGCTTTCATAACTAAGGTGGGACTAGAACTCACTATCTCCTAGTGATTGGACTGAGGTAACCCAGTCAGCTTTCATAGCTAAAGCAGGGCTAGAATTCACCATCTCCTGGTGTTTGACCCAAAGTCACCCAGCCAGCTTTTGTGGCTAAGGTGACCCTAGAACTCACTGTCTCCTGGTGATTGGTCCAACGTCACCCAGCTGGCTTTCATGCCTTACGTGGGACTAGAATTCCCGGTCTCGGTTTCTAGCCTGGTGCCTTAACCACTAGACCAAACTGGCTCTTAGCAAGAACTCAGCCGTGATTTCAAATCACAGTTTATGAATTAGTATAAGTGACCCCCCCAGCCAATGTTGACTTTTCCAACAAACCACAGTTAAGTCAACAGAGGCTGGGAAGTATGTCTGAACCAGCCAGCCTGGGAGATTTCTTGTTTTCCTAAGTTACTTGACAAGCAAGTTGCAGACAATGAAGGAGGAAGAACATCTCACAACTGATACAGTATGCAGAAGTTGTCAAAGTCTTGTTGATTCCAAACACACAGGCCAAAAAAATAAAATAAAAATCAATATCTGTGATGTACTTTGGTCCACCAGCAATAAAGGCAGTGAAGCTACAGCGTGAATAACAGCAACTGAAGGGTCTTTTATTATCTCATTTAAAAAATAAAAACAAAACGAATGGCATCTGTTCTTCACTGCTGGCTTGATTGCTATGTCTAGACAGATATGTAAACTATAAAAATATAAAAAAATATTGCCTTGAGGTTCATTCAGAATTTCATCACATGCTGCTCCAAAAGCAGATAACATGATTTCGGTCTAAAGCTGGTTTTATAAATTAGGTTTCGGGGAGGGGGAGGAGGGGGGGATGTCCGTGAGATGTTGTCTTTTATATTGAGATTCTTGTTAAGCCTTTTCACTCAACCTTTTGCTGAGCGACCGTATCCCTTTTTAATAGATGAAAGATGAGGGCCAACGTTTCCCCCACCGTCCGATTCCTTTCTGAAAAAACCAATCCAATTTACAATTTGTAAGGAGAATAGACAGATCTGAACGCAGATATCCTTCATGTCGCCCGTTTCTCCAATTTTTTTTGCAAAGCTTAAATGCTTGGCTCAAAGATTGTGTACCAATGCGTGTACACACGTCGCAAGAAGGAATTAGGAGGAGGAAAAAAAATCTACAAAAAAATGCCTAGGCGGCATGACGACATGGAGAAAAGACATACATTAAAGATAACTGAAATAGAGAAGTGTGTACTTTCATTTTTAAAATTCTTTTTACGACCCTGTAATCCCTTTTATCGGGGTGGAGTCGGGGGAAAATTGAATGGAGCTGAGCGTTTACTGGCCGGATGCCCTTCCTGACACCTACATGGAAGTTCACAGCAGATATCTTCTCTTTGTGCCCTGATAGAAAAATATCCGTCACTGCCTAGAATTGAACTCTATAGATCCTAGGTTTCTATGTTCTTAACTGCATACTGCCCAGAGTTGCTCTGTGAGTGAGATGGACAGTTTCTAAATCCAATGAATAAATAAACAAACAAATCCAGAAGTGGCTGATGTCAGGACAGAGTTGGAAGGGGCCTTGGAGGTCTTCTAGTCCAACCCCCTGTATAAACAGGAGACCCTGGTCCGTTCCAGACAAGTGACTGTCCAGTCTCTTCTTAAAAGCCTCCAGTGATGGAGCACCCACAACTTTTGGAAGGAAATTGTTCCACTGTTTCAGGAGTCAGCAACCTGCGGCTCTGGAGCTGCATGTGGCTCTTTCACGCCTCTGCTGCAGCTCCCTGTCACTCAAAATAGGCGTCACAACCGCCAATGTGCGACACCTGCCGGCACGCGATTTATTGAGCTTTTCAATCCCTGGATAAATCCAAGAATAGAAAAGTTTCAGAAGAAAACAGAACGTTTAATTCAACTACATATGCTAGTTTTGTGGACGCTCAAAAAATACTCAGGCACGGGAAGGGTTTTGTGGCTCCCGGTGTTTTCTTTTCTGTGGGAAATGGGTTCAAATGGCTCTTGGAGTGTTTAAGGTTGCAGACCCCTGCGCTGGTTCATTGTTCTCACTGTCAGGAACTTTCTCCTTAGTTCTAGGTTGCTTCTCTCCTTGATTAGTTTCCATCCATTGCTTTTTGCCCTGCCCTCAGGTGCTTTGGAGAATAGCTTGACTCCCTCTTCTTTGGGGCAGCCCTTCAAATATCCAACTAGAACCACATGGGTATCTTCCATCCCCTTTGCTATCTATCAATGTCTTGATACACAAACTATTTTGCTTAGTCTAAAATTGGGGAAGGGGGGAGCAGGGTCCCTCCCTCTTCTCCCAGAACTGGCACATTGTCCCACAAGCAAGCCAAACGTCCCTGTGGGCTCTCCAAATATTCTACTCTCCATCTCCATCTCTCATTTTTATAAAAACGTACCGGCTAATGTTGGTAGCACGTTATGACTGCTCCTATTCTTGCTAATGACGGCTTCACACAGACCAAATCAACAGGGAGGCCTGTAATGCGTTGCTTTTCATTGAAATGATACAAAACCACCTATAAGCAGCCCGTGGCTTTCTCACAGCAGCAAAAACAAAAAAAAAGCACACAGTGAAAGCTGGCTTGATGCCTTCGTTTTTGTTTCTTTTCCAATCTCTCCCCTCGAGCTATTTCTTTTTTTTTTAATTTGTTTGTTTCCTTGCTTGTTTGTTTGGATGGGTAGAAGTTTGAAGCTGTGCATTTCCAAGGAACATTTGCATCAGTGCCGGGTTTCAAATTTTTTTACTACCGGTTCTGTGGGTGTAGCTTGGTGGGCGTGGCATGGCTTGGTGGGCGTGGCAGGGGAAGGATACTATAAAATCTCCATTCCCTCCCCAATCCAGGGGAAGGTTACTGCAAAATCCCCATTTCCTTCAGATCAGCTGGGACTTGGGAGGCAGGGAATAGATGGGGGCGGGGCCAGTGGTAAAATTCAATTTTTTTTACTACCGGTTCTGTGGGTGTGGCTTGGTGGGCGTGGCAGGGGAAAGATACTGCATTTCCTCCCAATCAGCTGGGACTTGGGAAGCAGAGAATAGATGAGGGAGGGGCCAGTCAGAACTTTTACTACCGGTTCTCCGAACCACTCAAAATTTCCGCTACCAGTTCTCCAGAACTGTTTAGAACCTGCTGAAACCCAGCAGGTTCTAACCGGGGCAAATCAGTGGTGATTTGCCCCTAGAAAAGCACCTGAGGAGGAGATTTTAGGTAAAAATTTTGTTTACAAAAATGAAGAAGATGCAGCAGACTATCCCCCCACCCAGAGGTGAAATTCAACCAGTTCAGACCGGTTCAGGAAAACCAGTAGGGACAATCTGAATCAGTTTGCCGAACCAGTAAAAACCACCCCTGGTTGGCCCTTTCCATGCCCGCCTGGTTGCCGCTCACCCCTTCTGGCAACTCGCTCGCTCACAGTATTCACTATGAACCCTTATCCTGCTCATACACATATTTTTTCCTACCGGATTCTGCGGGCATGGCTTGGTAGTGGTGGGGTCATGTGAAAAGATGAATGAAAAATGATGAAAATCACTGTAATGCGTTTATGAGAAATAAAAATAAAAAAAATATTTGAAAAAAGTTTTTAAAAAAGGTTGGCCACGCCCACCCAGTCACATGACCCCACACCAGCCAAGCCACGCCCACAGAACTGGTAGCAACAAATTTTACATTTCACCACTGGTAGGACCTGATTTGATGCTGTGCACAAAATGTTGTTTTCCTTCACTAAATTTGCTAAATTTGCATGAAGTGTTAAGCCATTAACAACTGCCATGGCTGAATTCACACACCACCATAAGCCAAATCTTAAAAAAAGAAAAGAAAAGAAATGTTACAGCTTAGTATAGTGTGTGAACCCAAATAATAATTGGAAACAACTGCATTGTGATCGCTACAAAGCAAGAGATTCTGCTGGATCGTCCAACTATAGGCGTGGGACCAAGGAATTCAGTTTTTTCACAAACACTAAATAAACCCTTTTTGATTGATTAAGCCTGGACCTTCAATTAATCAGGGAGCTGAGTCATTTTCTAAAGTGGCTTGTTCGGTTTACCGCAAATAACATGTGCCGTCTTAGAGGAGATTTCCCCGCTTCTCTGAAGTGCAGGAGAAAATTTGAACCCGAATGAAATATTAGTGCAATCAACAAGCAAATGTAGGGAGATATGAGCTTGGGTGTCGGAATAAACAGATTTGAAGCCAAGAGAGAGAGAGGGAGAGGGGGGGATGCTTAATTCCTATACGGCTGTGATGCACACACAGCCTCCTTCAAACCTATTTGTTGTACCCCCCCCCCACCCTCCGCCAACACTGCAAAGTCTTACTGCAAGAACTAAAAGCAAAAATTAAATTACAGAATGTGGCTGCTGGCCATACCGCAAATATTGCTTTACTGATTCTGAGCATATACAATTTGAGTCTCCGTTTACTTCTGGATGATTGTCCAAATCTCTAACGTTCCTTTGCACTCCTGGCTGTTTGTTCCTTGCTCATGACTTCTGGACCCCATCCATGGTAGCGTTCTCCATACCTTGGTCAGACAGACTTCTATCGACCACCTGCTCTTTTTTCTCCAAGATTCCTTAGTTTTTCAGTCATCCAGGTCATGGTTGTCCAAAAAGTGCTTTTTCAGGAGGCAACTATCAGAGCTGAAGAAGCTTCTTGGATGAGAAGCAAAACATCTTCAAGGGAAAAATTTCTCCAAGATGTTTGACGGTCCAAAGCTAACCTGCTCCATGGAACCTCTGCGCCAAAGGTTAGCAGCACATCCCTTGTGGCTTAAGAGGTTACCAAGGGTTTTCTCCATGAGATGAATTCCAGATGTGCTAGGGCAACAATGACCAGATCCCAGGCACCATGACTCAGCACATCTGGAAGGCAGAAAGCTGGGAAGATGAGATGATCACTTATTTTGCCCTCTCTACAGTTATTCTTCAGAGAAGGAAGATCCAGAGATAGTGTTCTTATGCAGCTTACCAAGAATACAGTCAGAGGCAAGGCTGTATCTATTGTGAGGTCTTATCCTTGTTTTGATCTAGACTCCCTTAAAAAGCAGGAAGCAGAGTCTTGGTCCTGGCAAAACCTCTTTTATTTACATGACTGTGAATTCCTTTCATTCAAAGTCAGCAAGGCCTGTCCAAACAGTTTTTCAAAGGAATATTTATCAACACAGACCTTATCTCGCTTGGAAAGCTGCCAGGTAACTAGTTAGTTAGTTTCCAAGCGCAGTACAAGGCAAAACTTGGCACAGAGTCTCTCAAAGTCACGGAACAAATGAATTGTTTCCTGAAAAAGCCCCCTCCCTGTTCGTTCCTTTTTTGTTTCCTATGGGAGTGGCCAATCATCTCCAAGGTGTGGCTTTACTCCCAAATTGATCCTGCTTTCTTAGTTGTTCTTGTCTTCTGGCAGCTCTGTGCATGTGCACACTGAGAACAGGCTCCAGCTGTTCCTCTGCCTCACTGCTGTCCAGCTCCCTCTCTGCCTCTGATGCAGAGCCCTTGTCCCAGCTTTCCCCATCTCCCAAGACTGGCCAATATTTCTCCCCAACCACTTCACTGTCCGATTCTGCTGGCCGCCGGCAGGCCGAAACAATCCTTCCTCTTGTTCACTCAATGGTATGGGTGCTTTCCCCATCTTGTTGGGACAGAGAGTACCTGTAAGGTAGGACCCATGGTTTCCAGGAGCCACACAGCCTGTCCTAAAGCCTTCTGAACAATGAAAACTAGCCTGTCCCTCTTCTGAACAATGAAAAATATCCAGCCACCTGTTGAGTCATCCTCGCAGAGGAACATCTTCCCTTAGATCAAGGGTGTCCAACTTTGGCAACTTTAGGACTTGAGGACTTCAACTCCCAGAATGTTAGGAGTTGCAGTCCACATGTTTTCAATTCCCCATGCTGACTGGGGAATACTGGGAGTTGAAGTCCATTGAAGTCCATAGGTCTTATATCCCCTCTGCTGGTTGGGGAAATCTGGGAGTTGAAGTCCATTGAAGTCCATAGGTCTTATATCCCCTCTGCTGGTTGGGGAAATCTGGGAGTTGAAGTCCATTGAAGTCCATAGGTCTTATATCCCCCATGCTGGACTGGGGAAATTCTGGGAATTGAAGTCCATTGAAGTTCATAGGTCTTATCTCCCCAATGCTGGTTGCGGAATTCTAGGAGTTGAAGTCCACAGGTCTTAAATTTGACAAGGTTGGACACCCATATATTAGATGGTCTTCAAATAGTTACTCCCTTGCAGTTGCTTACGTTTATCTCTACAATGTGGATTATTGAAGAAGGAAACTTTTAAAGCATAACACGAATTTTAAAATAGTTTGAGCCAACGATGACACTGCATCGCATTTCAGAAATTTAGGATCCATCATTCATATATTATAAATGTCAACTAGGATTTTTAGAGCACTTTAAAAGCTCAGTCCAATTTTTTTCCCCCGTCTAGATCATCCTTATGATCCTTTCAGCCCCTGCAACCATGCCAGGCGATAGATTTGGCGATAAACAAGACGAACAATAATGTAGCACTTTTCCCTCCCAGCCCAGCTCCTGCTAATGAGCCCTCATTGATAATGAAAATGGGACAAGCAGACAATATTTCTGAAAAGTTGCTTTGCAGCCTGAGCGAGTCCTCCCATTGGCTGTCCTGAAGAGGATGAGAAAAACAGGAAAAAATAGAGGACATCAAAAAACAGGATGATATGGAAGGCAGAATTGTTGATGGGGTGCAGCTCTGAATGTATAGATCCGTGTTGGCGAACCTATGACACACATGCCACAGGCGACACGTGGAGCCATATCGGTGGGCACGTGAGGCAGCTGATTTTTGGGCCTTCTGGGCCCACCAGAAGTAGGGAAACAGGCTGTTTCCTGCCTCCAGACGGCCTGGAGGGGTGGGGAAGGCCCATTTTTTGCTCTCCTCAGGCTCTAGAGCCTCTCTAGGAGCCTATGGAAGGGCGAAAACGACTTTCCCCATCCTCCAGAGGCCCTCCAGAGGGCAGAAATGGCCCATTTGCCAACTTCCGGTGGGATCAGAAGGCCCGTTTTTGCTCTCCTCAGGCTCCAGAGCCTCCCTAGGAGTCTGGGGAGGGCAAAAACGAGCTTTCCCACTCCCTCGGAGGCCAGAAACAGCCCATTTGCCAACTTCCGGTGGGACTGGAAGAGGGGGGAGCACCGGTGGGGGGGGGGTCACACACACATGCGTGTGGGGTGGGGTGCATAGAATTATGTGTGTGGGAGCACACGCGAGACCCCCCAACGTTCCCCATGCTTTTGGCACATGAAGGCAAAAAGCCATCACTGGTATAGATAGTTTTCAACAAATAATTTGCGTGTTTAGTCTCCAAAACGTTCATTTTCTTCTCATATCTCACAGCTGCATTCTAAGCCAACTTCTCTTCTCCGAACCTCTGGGCAACACAACACCACTTTAAATTATACTTTTCTTTATTTAACCATTTTGTTTACTTCTTTAATTGCTTCTTCCCCCACCATCAAATGCAATTAATAATAATTAAAAAAAGGCTATTTCTAGAAGATCTGCATAAAGTGGGCAAGAAGATGCTATTTGACGATATGTTTTTTTTTTTCAAGTCATCCATGAGTTTCCAGAACTTGATCACGTGCAAATTAACTTGGTGCAAACTTTAAAGCAGAGGCCCGAGGGCCAAAACAACTCCCGACAAGTATTTTTTTTGTGTACGTGTGGCTCTATTAGATTTAATATGACATTGTCCTGTAGAATCAAAAGGCAGGACCTAAAGCAAATAATCAAAGCTCACTGCAGTGATTTATTAGACAGTGCACCCTGGAGGGGGGGATCTCCTACAAAAGAAAAGTGGGAGACACACTCCTGCAGACAAAGTGGTTGCACATTACACATCTTAGAAAGGAGAAAATGATGTGCGCATACATATTCGTAAGGAATAATATAATAGGTCTCCGGTTACTTCTGCCAGTGGTGAAATCCATTTTTTTAAAACTACCGGTTCTGTGGGCGAGGCTTGGTGGCCGTGGTAGGGGAATGATACTGCAAAAACCCCATTCCCACCCCACTCCAGGGGAAGGATATTGCAAAATCTCCATTCCCACCCCACTCCTGGCCTCCATTCCCTCCCCACTTCTGGTAACCCTGGGAGACAGCCTTGAGAAAGATATGTCTGGAATGTGCTCCTGTCTTTGGCTGCTGTACTGCTTCATCAGTTTCCCATCTCCCTTGCCTATGGCAACTCAAGAGCAAGCCAGGGATGCTTTGCGAATTGACATCACAGTCATGACTTCCCGAAGTTCATCACTCGGAACTATGATAGTAGCTGTGTGTACATGAGCCTGCATACCCACCGCTCATATAGAATTATCCCTCCCCCCCCCCCGCCAGTCCGCAAAGCCCCCAAAATTGGAGAACTCTAAAAAGAACAATGGTCTTAATTAAAAAAAATACTTTCATCTTAAAGTTCAGGGCTTGCTGTCGGGATATTGTGATAAAACTTATCGCAAGTCGCTGTGAGCCACAAGGTCACATTCCTCATGTCCTAATTTGTTGATGAAGCGGTCCCATTCGTGTGAAAACTGATTTCCCGCACAGTCCACAGCTATAGTTGATCCCTAGTAAACTTTATGAATTTTGTAAATGTATTCTGTAACAATGAATATGGATTTTGCTCTCAGGAACAGTTCTGAGGGTGTTTGTGTGTGTTTGTGGGTGGGTGGATTTTATTAGATAGAAGAAGCCAGATATAATTTTTCCCCCCTTTTTAAATTCTAAAAATAACCCACGTGCCCAGGGCAACATGGGAAAGTCTGTACAGATAATTCTGTACCAACACTGATGACATAAATACAGGAAAATACATTTCTCCAAGGTTCTTGCTGGGCTCTGAACACATTTTACAATTCAAAATGAAGAATTAAATAAACTGATTTACTGCTAAAAACCTATGCACTCAACTAGGTTGGCCCTTATTAAGAGATAGAGAAGGGTGAAAGGTGAATTCATGGGAAGTTGGACTTAGTTTGTTTGTGGCTATGTAAAGATGCTAAGCTGATCCCCCTTTTCACTTCACCCAATAGTTCGGGTCTTCTCCCGTGTAAAATTGGAAGTGTCTTGGCAACGTTTCGACGAAGTCTCATTTGTCATCTTCAGGCTGGTGTTCTTGGCTTCGTGCTTCGTGCTTCCAGGAGCAAAACAATATATATATTGTTCACAGCCAAACTCCCACCCAATCAGTTCACACTCCCACTAGCAGTTAAAAAGAAGAAACAGCTGCGATCACACATTGCTCCTAGGAGCACCAAGCCGAAAACACCAGCCTGAAGATGATGAATGAGACTTCGTCGAAACGTCCCCAAGACACTTCCAATTTTACACGGGAGAAAACCCGAATAACCAAATATATATGGAAATATGCCCTCTATCCCCAACGAGAGAGAGAGAGAGAGAGAGAGAGAGAGAGAGAGAGAGAGAGAGAGAGAGAGAGAGAGAGAGAGCGCAATAGGTAGATACCCATGTGTCCCCAAAAATAAGACCCTGTCTTACATTTTTTTTGAACCCCAAAATAAGCACTTGGCTTATTTTTGAAGTGGTTTTATTATTTTGGGGTGCATGGAGCAAGATGGGGCTCCTCTTATGTCTTACTTGATTTCCAGCTGTGTCTCCCTAACCCTAATCAGAGCAAAATGGCAGGGACCAGCTGTTCATCCATATAAATATTTTTGGGGAGGGCTTACTTTTTGGGGAGGCTTATTTAGTGCATGCACTCAAAAGCCCGATTGGGCTTATTATCCAGGGAGGTCTTATTTTTGGGGACACACAGTAGAAAGATAGAAAGACAGAGAGACAAGACAGACATTCAGAGATAGAGAGGGTGGATGGATGGATGGATGGAACAATATAATGGTTCATTCATCATCCATATTCTATTCTAGGGTGTGTTTTCCAGCACCACACACTTCATTGATGCTCACAAATTCACTCGTTCACACTGACAATCTCTTGTACCCTCAGGTGTATGCATGCACCCCCTCTCACTTTCAGATCTCCTCCCCACCCCCATTCCATACTTCCCATGTGCCAATCAGGCTTTAAACATTCCACTTGGAACATGATTTCACATCATCAATTTGTCTGCTTTCGTCCTCCTTCCTCCAGAGTTGGTACAATATAGTTATGAAACCCCCTTGAGTGGATGGCAGAAGGACCATAAATAAGTCAGGAAGCTGCTTCTCTTGCCAAGCCACCCTTTGGAAGAAGGCCAAACAGCTTCTGGGCTTGGCAAAGGAAACCCCTTCCTTCTGTTGTTTGTTTAACTCAAAAGCTGGCTATGTTGACCGGTATGAGATCCTGATGGGGTGTCCCATGCTGGAGCTGGTTAATGGCTTAAGACAGACATCTCATTGCCATTCCATTCATGTTTTCTGGTTCCTAGTTTAGATGTCTACAGAGATCCTCAATCATCCAGGTCATCGTTGTCCCAAAAGAACTAATAAAGGAAGGTATTGTAGCTCAGAATGGAAAAAAGGGGTCCTTGGGCTTCTCTGTGTTTTCTTGCAGATGTTTTATTAGTCAAGGTTGACTCAGCCTTCCATCCTTCCAAGGTGGGTAAAATAAGGACCCAGATTGTTGGGGACAAGAGACTGACTCTGTAAACTGCTTAGAGAGGACTGTAAAGCACTATGAAGCAGTATATAAGCGCTATTCCTTCCTTCCTTCCTTCCTTCCTTCCTTCCTTCCTTCCTTCCGTTAGAATGCAGTACTGCAGGGCTAATTCCCTGCTCACTCCAGGAGTTCAATTCTGTCCGGCTCAAGGTTGATTCAGCCTTCCATCCTTCCGAGGTGGATAAAATGAGGGCCCAGACCATTGGGGGCAATATGCTGACTCTGTAAACCGCTTAGAGAGGACTGTAAAGCACTGTAAAGCGGTCTATAAGTCTAAGCGCTATTGCTATTACCCAAACTGGGTGACATCATCATTGCAAGAAAACAGCCATGCTCAGAGAGTAGCTAGGACCTCTCATTTCTCCTAATGATGCTTTCCCAAAAGACAGTAACGCTTTCTTTTGTTTTCTTTGAAAATGTTTTGCTTCTCACCCAAGATGCTTCTTCAGTTCGAACTGAAGAAATTGAACCAAAGAAGCTTCTCGGATGAGAAGCGAAACATTTTCAAAGGAAAAAAACAAAAAAGAAGAACAATTAAGAAGGCCAGTTGCCTTTTGGAAAAGAACTTTTGGAACGTTCCTAGTTTAGCTGAATTTCCTATTCAAGTTTTTAACATAATTGAAGTTTCAATGTTTATTGATCCTCGTGTTTATGGTGTTGCAAGCTGCCCAGAGCCACTCCGTTATGAGAGGGGGGGGGCATATGAATTAAATAAATACATTTTAGTTGATTAGGTAAGGTAAAAGTAAAGGTTCCCCTCGCACATATATGCTAGTCATTCCCGACTCTAGGGGGAAGTGCTCATCTCCGTTTCAAAGCCGAAGAGCCAGCACTGTCTGAAGATGTCTCCATGGTCATGTGACTGGTATGAATCAACACCGAAAGTGCATGGAACGCTGTTACCTTCCCACCAAAGGGGGTCTCTATTTTTCTATTTGCATTTTTGACGTGCTTTCGAATGGCTAGGTTGGCAGAAGCTGGAACAAGTAACGGGAGCTCACCCCGTTACGTGGCGCTAGGGATTCGAACTGCTGAACTGCCGACCTTTCGATCGACAAGCTCAGCATCTTAGTCACTGAGCCCCCCTCCCTCCAAACCTCAAACCTAAGACACAGAACAAGGACCAGCCACCACTTCCTACAATCCATGGTTTATGCACAAAGGCCTTAACATCCTAGCTGTATCTTTTAAGATTGCACTAACATTGACTTACTGTATCTCAACCAAAGCAAGACCAATTTAATCAACTGCTGCCTTGTACAACAGACACAGTTCTTGCTTCCTCAGGTGGAAATATCTGCAGGCTGGTCTGACAAAATAAAATCTAATCATCCTGACTGGCATGGCCATTAAAAGAGGGGGAAGGAAGAAGCCTGTAAAAGAGAGAACATCTCAATTTTTTTCCTTTTTTTGCAGCGATGTGAGAACCGATAAGACTCGGCAGAAAGAATATTTTGACATTTTCCCCGGGTTCTGTTGAATGTTAAGAAAGGAGATTATCTTGGACCAGCACAAAACTTACTGCGTGACTGGCTTTTTAGTGAAAACAGAGAGCAAGGGAAAAAAATCTGTCTCTAGTACTTTATTCAGCCACTTACCCCTAAACATTAATTAGAAGCTTAAACGTTGCTTCAAGCGGAGCGTTATCCGAAGGATTTACACCAAGTATGAATAACGAAGCCAGGAGCAGATGTGAAGTTTGCCTAGATCTCCTCAAAAAGCAGAAAGTCTGACTGTACAAACTTTGAAAGGTGATTTAGGTGTTTTTTTTTTTAAATTCCCACCGGGTTCTCCTGCTTGCTACGATTTCTGAGTTCACTTTTGGGGGCAGATGGAGCCATACATCATCTTGACAGGTAGGCCGAGAATGTCCATATCTTAGGGGAAGTGGGGACTGAATATTATGACTATTGGGTTTCTTTCTGATCATTCCTCCTGGAACCACAAATGAAAGAAATGGGTCACTGTGTTCCAGCGGAGATCTCTTTCTATGCCTCTCTACCTCATAATTTCTCAACCTCCTTACTAAGATTTGATAGTTCTACTGCAACCATTTCATTAACCTTCCTAAATCTGCAACGCCATCCATCTTAAGAAAGGCACCAAAGTTGCCAAGGACTTTGTAAAATTTATGGTGACCATATTGTTCCTTCGCCAACATCTCCAGAACTTTGGCTACTGAGGTACCGCTGAAGAATTTTCTAATCTAATCTAATCTCATCGTTCCCACCAACCATCTCCTTCCACCTATGACTATATGACTCTAACTTTGTTGCTTGGATCCTTACAATTTCTATTGATATTGTTTCCTAATTGCTTATTTGTACCCTATGACTATCATTAAGTGTTGTACCTTATGATTCTTGATGAACGTATCTTTTCTTTTATGTACACTGAGACATATGCACCAAGACAAATTTGTTGTGTGTCCAATCACACTTGGCCAATAAAGAATTCTAGTCTAGTCTAGTCTAGTCTAGTCTATTTTTCTACTCTACTCTACTCTACTCTACTCTATTTTACTCTACTCTGTTCTGTTCTGTTCTGTTCTGTTCTGTTCTGTTCTATTCTATTAAGGAAGTAGGACATTTCTGAAATATCGCATCTGAAATAGCAAGTGTGTCCTAAGAAAAGATGGGAGATTGCTAAACCAATGGCCAGTTATATCAGCTTCTAATCTTGATCGTATTATACTTGGTTTACAAACATTTCTATAAGAAGAGGAACAAGAAGCTAATTTGCTTCAAACAATCTGCTAGCATCTAAAGATTCAGTGCTTGATAAACTGACATGTTGAAAACCTCTAACAAATTCTAGTCCAGGTAAGTTTTATTCCCATATGACCTGCACACCATCAATCCAACTTTTTTATGTTTACTGATTTTTATCCGATACTGTTTTATTGGAGCATCTGATGTCATTTTTTTTAAGCGTGTCCCTCTGTTCAATCAAACTGTCTATATTCCTCTCCTTGCTGGTTCAGCTTTATGATATTTTAACTGTGGCTTCATATTAATTTACCATTTTAAGCTCCATTTAATTTAACTTCCCTTGTAAGAATCCCAATTTATTCTTAAAAAGATTAGCATTGTTTCTATTAACACATTAAATCTTTGGATTTATAGCTTGGACCTCCCTGCTGGAGAATCATTTATGGAGAGAAAGAAATATAAAATTCTCCTCCAATTGGCACTCAGTTTGCAAAGTAATATTTGTCTGAAGACTGCTTTCCCTGAACAGCTGTTGGATATTTTCAAAAAACAAAACAAAACCCTGCAATCGTTGTGTTTTTTAAAAAATTGCTTATTATATAGCCTTTCTGTTTTGAGTTGGAAGGTTTCAGCAGGCTGATGCTACCAGAAAAATCAGGAATGTGACCCTACCGTTGCAGCTTGTCCTTTTCCTAAGGCGTAAAAAATGGAAAAAAACAAACATATTCCAAAATAATCCATGGTATTTAAAAGCACACTTTATCCTCAAGGAGCTGGCAGGCAACAGAACCACCTCTGAACCTGAATAATGCGACTTGGACATTGTCACTGCAAGCGGGTGTCTTTCTTGTAGTCGATGTGTTTCTAACAATGTAAAAAAGACATTGTTGAGACTCTGGAAAGAGTGCAGAGAAGGGCAACAAAGATGATTAGGGAACTGGAGGCTAAAACATATAAAGAACAGTTGCTGGAACTGGGTATGTTTAGAATTTAGACTAACAGAGTTGGAAGGGACATTGGAGGTCTTCTAGTCCAACCCCATGCTTAGGTAGGAAACCCTATACCACTTCAGACAAATGGTTATCCAACATCTTCTTAAAAATATCCAGTGTTTGATGAAAAGAAGGACCAGGGGTGATATAATTGTTGTTGTTGTTAGTCGCAAAGTCGTGTCTGACCCATCATGACCCCATGGACAACGTTCCTCCAGGCCTTCTTGTTCTCCATCATCCCCTGGAGACCATTTAAGCTCACACCGATTGCTTCAGTGATTCCATCCAGCCACCTCATTCTCTGTTGCCCCCTTCTTCTTTTGCCTTCAATCATTCCAAGCATTAGGCTCTTTTCCAGTGAGTCCTTCCTTCTCATTAGGTGGCTGAAGTATTTGAGTTTCATCTTCAGGATCTAGTGATATGACAGTAGTGTCCTAACATCTCAGGGGCTGCCCCAAAGAAGAGGGAGTCAAACTATTCTCCAAAGCACTTGAAGGCAGGACAAGAAGCAATGGATGGAAACTAATCAAGGAGAGAAGCAACTTAGAACTAAGGAGAAATTTCCTGACAATTAGAACAATGAATCAGTGGAATGTCTTGGCTCCATAGTGAATGTTCCAACACTGGAAGTTTTTAAGAAGAGATTGGATAACCATTTGTCTGAAATGGTATAGGGTTTCCTGCCTAAGCAGGGGGTTGGACTAGAAGACCACCAAGGTCCCTTCCAACACTGTTATTTTGGATTCTATCCCCTACAATGAAGCTGAAGGAAAAGCAGATACAAGAGAAACCCAAGAAGCTACCTTTTCTACACAACACACAATGCGCATAGGCAGCCACTGGCTTGGATTATTTGGTTGTGGGATGTTTTCCTAGGAGAATTGAATCTCCAGGTTTAGAAGAAGCAAATCCTTCTGTTTGAGGGGGACAAACAACACAAAAAAGTCGTTTCTGGAAGTATCTGGTGGTCATTTTTAAGATGAAAGATTCTGGACTGGATAGTCATTTGACCTCATCTTGTCATTTGACCTCATCCTGTCAAGCCTGAATTTTCCTTGGCTGTGGGATCCAAGTAAAGTGGTCCACTCAGACTGGACATGAAGAGTAGAAATTTCAAGGCTTTCAGAAGAACATTTAGGAGGACTGTTGAAGTCTCTTCTGAGACCTTCCATGGTTTAAGGAGAGGGGAGTTCGCCAGTCTACACAGGTAGACCGCAACGTACAATATTTGTTTCGCATCCATTCAAAGTTACAATGGCATTGAAAACAATGACTTATGACTATCTCGGCATCCCCATGGTCACACGATCAAATCTCAGGGACTTGGCAACTTATATATACTGTAGAGGTAATCCTCAATTTACAATAGTTTGTTTAGTGACCATTCAAAGTTACGACGGCACTGAAAAATGTGATGTATGACCGGTTTTCACAGTTACGACTCTTCCAGCATCCCTGTGATCATGTGATCAACATTCAAATGTTTGGCAACTGGTTCATATTTATGACGATTGCCATGTCCCAAGGCGACCATCTGACAAAGGAAATCAATGGGGAAGCCAGTTTCACTTAACAACCGGGTGGCTAATTTATCATCTGTAGTGATTCACTTTAACAACTGTGGCAAGAAATGTGATCAAATGGGGCAAAATTCATTTTAACAAATGTTTCACTTAACAACATATATGTTGGGCTCAATTGTGGCCGTAAGTCAAGGACTACCTGTTATTTAGGATGGTTGCAGTGTTCCAGGGTTACACAAGAGCCTTGGTGGTGCAGCGGACTAAGTGCTATTATGTAGCACTTAGCTGCCAGCTGCCTGCAATTAGTGCGAGTTCAAATCTCACCAGGCTCAAGGTTGACTCAGCCTTCCATCCTTCTGAGGTAGGTAAATTGAAGACCCAGATTATGGGGGCAATAAACTGACTTTGTAGAAACACTGCTTATGGGGGGCCAAAAGCCCTAATAAGCAGGTATATACAAAGGAATGAACTGCTATTGCTATAAGTGCATTGTAAGCTGCCCTGAGTCTTCGGAGGAGGGCGGCATATAAATTGAATTAATAAATAAAAAGAGCTGTTTGCAATCTTTCCAATCAGCTTCCGAAAAGCTAAGTCAATGGGGGAAGTTGGATTTACTTAATGGCCACATAATTCACTTAACAACCTTGGCGAAAAAGGTCATAAAATTGGGGTCTAGGAAAGTATTAGAATGTGCAGAAATGAATAGGTTAACGCTTGCAATTAAAGAGAAGGAGCAAACTGAATATTATAATGTATGGGAGCTACCCTACCGATGGCTAGAGAATAAATATGGAAGTTAGAAATAAAAGTAGACTAGGGAAATACAAAAAATAGATTAATAGAATACGGCTGTAAATTTCAATTGTTATTGAAGAAGACATTTCTACCCAGACGACACACTGTTTAATGGAAGATGGATTGTTTATATTAAAATAAAATTTAAAAAATCCGCCCCCCCCCCAAAAAATTTAATGTTTTGCTTAGCAATGAAAATTATACTCCCAACCGTGGCCATAAATTGAAGATCATCCATAATTCCTTCTTCCCAAAAGGACTGCAAAAAACATTGTTGAGATAAAATATCAGGTGACAATCACTTTGGATGTATTTCCACCGTGTGTTTAACTAGGTGAATTAAAAGCCCAGAAGTGACATTCACACACGTTAAACCTGATTGGTTCGAACCTCTGTTAGTTTACTTTTGTGAGTACATGAGGCTTAGCCTATTACGCAAACACAACCTGTTTCATTCCTTCATGGTTCACTGTGCTGTGAAAACCCAGAACATAAATTAATTCAGTAATCCAGTTAAGCTTGTGGTGTGAGCAGAGAATTTTTTTTGCGTTCCTTGGAGAAAAGCAGAATTTACAGCTTATCAGTAAATCAGGAATGTTAAACATCTCCTTGCAAGGAAAGCATATTTGGGACAAAGAGAGGCTACACCAGAGTTACGCTTTTGTAGCGCTGGAGGACCGGAACTCGGTCTCTAAACAAAATTTGGCCATAAACCAGTGCTGTTGTGGTCGTAAAATGAAGGCACGTATCCCCCTGGGCCAATTTCTATCTTCAACAACTCATTACGGTGGGGGGGCAAAGCAACCCGCCACCGAATGTTATGCAGCGAAACTTAAGTCTATTTGACCGTCCGCGGGAGTTACAAGCTTCGTTTCCCAACGCCTGTTCAGATCGGTCAAGATCAAAGCCAAGATTGTCGGTTTGGATTTCAAAAGGACTCTGACGGTGGAAACACAAACAGATTTTGGCAGCTGGGCTATTAGTTCGGCTCCTGAGCAGGTTGTGCATACCTGGTGGGTACAAACAAGGAGCAAAACACAATCCGCCGATGACCAACCTTAAGCTTGCTCGAGCAAGTGAGTACACCACCTCCCTGAGATTAAAACTGGATTTAATTTAGTGGTGAAATCTGAACCAGTTTGCTACCGGTTCATTGGTTGCACATGCGCGCTGCGTTCCAAACAGGCAGTGCACGCACATGTGGAGTGCACACCAAATGCACACTGCATGCATGTATGTGCAGTACATGCCAAAAGGAGGCTTGGGAAGGTAAGTAGAATAGCAATGGGAGGATCAGCTGTGCCGCGCAATTTAGCTTCGCTAGAAAGCAGGATTTCCTGCTTTCTAGCAAAGCTAAACCGCGCAGCAGAGCTGATTATCGGAAATACCGGTTTGACCGATCCGGTAGCATTTTAAACTACCGGTTTGTCCAAACCAGAACGAACCGGGAGCATTTCACCCCTGGTTTAATTCCAAGCTATTTCTCCTGCTGACTGTCAAACTGAAGCTGGACTGGCCTGGCCAAAGCCATCTTGGAGCTTCAGTGTTGCCACACTGGAGCTGAGAGATAGGGAGAGGGGATTAGAGATAGCTGGTGTTATGTAGTCAAAGCAAAATATTCTGCTCTACTCTACTCTAATCTACTCTACTCTACTCTACTCCTATTCTTTTCTATTTACTCTACTCTGCTCTTCATTCCAATATATTTTCTACTCTACTCTACTCTACTCTACTCTACTCTACTCTACTCTACTCTACTCTACTCTACTCTACCATTCTATTCTATTCTATTCTATTCTATTCTATTCTATTCTATTCTATTCTATTCTATTCTATTCTATTCTTCATTCCAATATTCTCTTCTCTTCTCTTCTCTTCTCTTCTCTTCTCTTCTCTTCTCTTCTCTTCTCTTCTCTTCTCTTCTCTTCTCTTCTTCATTCCAATATTCTCTTCTCTTCTCTTCTCTTCTCTTCTCTTCTCTTCTCTTCTCTTCTCTTCTCTTCTCTTCTCGCCTAGCCTACTCCTCTCCTCCCCTCTCCTCTCCTCTCCTCTCCTCTCCTCTCCTCTCCTCTCCTCTCTTAGTTGTTCTTCTTTCCACATTTTTTCCAAAGTCTCGACATCTTTTTAGTAATGTGGTGAGCCAAAACTGGATGCAGTATTCCAAGTGCAGTCTCACTAAGACTTTATAAAGCGGTACTAATACTTCAAGTGATTTTGATAGTACGCCTCTGTTTACACAACCAAGGATTGTGTTAGCTTATTAATGGATTTTTAGATCCATTAAGCCTTATCTGGTGGTACCCAGGGGAAAGCTAGCATGGCTGGGGAGATTCTTGTAACCTAGGCATACATCAATAAAGTTGCTTACTCCAGCTGTTTAGCAGTGGTTCTGCTTGCTTATGCCTGACATGTAGGGATTAATTCTTACTAGGACTCAATGACATGAGCCCACCCAATAGAGACAAGGGATATGTGATAGGTTACTACTTTGGGGCTACCTGGATCAACCAAGGCATTGCTGGCTTTTCTCCTCTTTGAAAAAGTCCACATGAAAGATTCAAGCTGTGTATTAAGTAAGGTCACATCACATTCCCTTTCTAGCACTCGGTTTTCTGCAATGACATCATTAAGAGTTTGAGCCGAACGTAGCTGCCCATGAATTAAATCCCAGGGAACATTCAATGTCCTTATTCAAGAGGAGAAATAAGATCTCTCTCTCTCTCTGTCTCTGTCTCTGTGTGTCTCTCTCTGTCTCTGTGTGTCTCTCTCTGTCTCTGTGTGTCTCTCTCTGTCTGTCTCTATTTCTCTCTCTCTGTCTCTCTCTCTGTGTCTCTCTCTCTGTGTCTGTCTGTCTCTCTCTCCTATTTCCACTGTATCAAGAAAAGCTCTGATTTAGCAGCAAAAGAGACCAAGGTGAACTGGAAGGAAAAGAGAATGTAAAAGAAAATAAAAAGGAAGAGGCAAAAAAGTAAAAAATTATATACCAGGGCATTATTTTTAAACGGTGCAACAATAAGGATTCGGTTACCTTACTCTTCCCAGTTGCAATGGATGGCTGTGAAAGTTGGACCATAAGGAAGGCTGAGCGCCAACGAATTGGGGCCTTTGAACTCTGGTGCTGGAGAAGACTCCTGCGAATCCCTTGGACTGCAAGGCGATCCAACTGGTCAGTCCTAGAGGAGATCAACCCTGACTGCTCTTTAGAAGGCCTCTTTAGATCCTGAAGAGGAAACTCAAATACTTTGGCCACCTAATGAGAAGGAAGGACTCCCTGGAGAAGAGCCGAATGCTGGGAAAGATTGAGGGCAAAAGAAGAACGGGATGGCAGAGAATGAGGTGGCTGGATGGAGTCACTGAAGCAGTCGGTGTGAGCTTAAATGGACTCCGGGGGATGGTAGAGGACAGGAAGGCCTAGAGGAATGTTATCCATGGGGTTGAGATGACTCTTTCCACAATTTTGAAGCTAACAACAACAACTCTATTGTGGTTTGGGAGAAAGAAGTATTAATAGTTGCCGTTTTTATGTTCCCACACAATTCTTGGCTATTTTACTGCAACTTTCTACTAGGTACGTACACAAAAGATATAACCTTCAGAGGAAGACACTTTGATTTCCCAATGTCATGTATGAGTACTGAAAGTATCTCAGAGAACTTCTATAGGTTCTATATACAGATAGCCACCATCTGCTGGTCTCCTGACCAGGAATATCTGTTTCATTGGACACTAGTAATTGTGCAAGACCTTGTCATTCTTCTGGTCGCTTTACATGCATCTCTCTGAGGAGGCACAGAGGAACCTTAGTGTATACATGGTGTCCCTGCTAAAAAAAATGGTGTGAACAGCAATGCATGGGAGAAGCAGCAGATCTTCTTCCTGCTTCCTGCTTTTTGTTCTTCCATTGAGAAACAATGGAAGATTAGAAAGCCTGAAAGAAGTTTTTTGTCTTGCTGCCCACCCCTTTTGATTTAGGTAAAGATGATAGGTAGGTAAGTAGATAGGTAGGTGGGTAGGTAGGTAGATGTTGTGGCCTGCCAGCGGCCAACAGAGCTGGCAGCAGAGTCGGGCAATGAGGACGTTGGGGAGGAACTTGGGCCAGTCCTGGGGACTGGGGAAAGCTTGGACGAGAGCTCTGCATTGGAGGCAGAGAGGGGGCCAAGTCCATCTGATAGTTATGGCTGCCTCCGGAGTCTCGGGAGCCTCGGGAGTCTGACATCAGTGAGGCAGAAGAACAGCAGGAGCCTGTTCCCAGTGTGCACATGTGCAGAGCTTCCAGAAAGCTTAGAGATGATTGGCCCCTCCCGTAAGACATAAAAGAGGAGCGAATGGGATGCGAGCTTTTGAAAGAAGCAATTAGTTCATCTGGTCGATTCAAGCTTTGAAAAGTTCTGTTTGACTCTGTGCTAAGTTTGGCCTTGCCCTGCATCTGGCATTTAGTTCTCTGGCAGCATTCCAAGGGAGATAAGGTGGGTGTTTATAAACATTCCCCTGAAAGACTGTTTGTGAAACCTTGTGGACTGTGAATGACAATAATTCACTGCTGTATAAATAAAAGAGGTTTTACTGGGACTAAGATTGTGCTTTATACTTTCTAAGGAAGCCTAGGTCAAAATGAATGAAAGATAGATAGAGAGAGAGAGAGAGAGAGAAAGAGAGAGAGAGAGAGAGAGGAAGGGAGAGGGGGAGAAAGAAAGAAAGAAATGGTATGGATTTAGAAATACATGATAGATACTAGATAGATTAGGATAGATAGATGCTAGCTAGATGGATGGATGGATGGATGGATGGATGGGAAAGAGAGAGGGGGGGATGGATGATTAGATAGATAGATAGATAGATAGATAGATAGATAGATAGATAGATAGATAGATAGATAGATAGATAGATAGATAGATAGATAGATAAAGAAATGGTATGGATATAGAGATACATGATAGACATAAAGACAGAGAGAGAGATTAGGATAGATAGATGCTAGAAAGATGGATGGATGGATGGATGGATGGGAAAGAGAGAGAGAGAGAGAGAGAGAGAGAGGGATGGATGATAGATAGATAGATAGATGGATAGATAGGTAGATAGATAGATAGAAGAATATGTACTGAAATCAAATATATACTGTATATACTGAAGTATATATATAAAAAGTGACATCAGACCACACTAGAATTCAGCCAGCCCACAGACTGCATCAACACACAGCTTTCAAGAGGAGGGCAATTTATCTCCATCAGGCTTCCACCGACATCAACTAAATACACCAATCTTTGCAGTCTGAGGATGGACAGATGTTGAAAAGCAACATCTTTGCTGGCTGCCAGCTGGAACCAGTTCTCACCCAAAGAAGCCACCCAATGCTCCACAAGCTTTAAGAACCAACATACAAAAATCCGGGTAGCAGAGGAAGCTATGCCCCCACCCACCCACCCCCGTGTCCATGTTCAGATGATGGGATTTGATTACCAGAGAAGATTTCCTTCCCTCCGGTTTGTAATGCTAGCTTGCAGCCAAACAGCAACCAAATGCAATTAACCTTTGGTGATCCCATTGCTTTCAGCAGCCACAAGTGAAATCTGACTTCCTTCGGAGATTTTCCTCAAAGTGCCAGTGGATATATCTTGCAATGGATGACCCGGTCCAAATTTTAAACTGGCCTCCCCTCCCCTTTAAAAAATTTAAGGAAATCTTCCATTAGCTCATTGTCCATCTGCCTCTGTTTGAATATCTGAATTCTCTGACGAAGTCTGAACCGCTGCTCTGTTAAGAGTTTGCATTGGGGGGGGAGTGTTTATTCATAGGAGAAGGGGGGAGCAATTCGTGGGTTGCGCAACCTTTTCCCGTCTCCATGGTGTATCCAGCAAATGCAGCGCCATCTCCAAAAAAACCAGATTTGATACTAAATCTGATGGCGCTGGAGGCCATCTTTTTCTCTGGATCTTCAGAGCTGCCACACTTGGTGGATGGACACGCTGTGGGAACTGGGAGGGGGTTGGATGGGGATGGGGTGAGATGTATAGCCATAACAATAACAACATTATTTCACTGTGAGTCGCCAAATTTTTTTCAGTTGCCAAAATGGATGGGTGGGACCCAATAAGATTCTTTACTTCTTTCAATGCTGGGATCTCTTTAAGGAGGACAACCTTTTAGGCCACCATATACAATTGATCATTGCTTTTGCTAAGCCCTGATTGCTAAGCTTGGTAATCATATTCACCGGGACAGGTGTTGATAGCAGAAGACAACTGCTGCTCAGCAGGAGGCAGGCATTAACCCAGAACTGAACTTCACATCTCGGTCAACTTTGATTAGATGCCTCCTAGCTGGCAGAGCCAGACTGTATATCTTGCTCTGATGTTTAAGACTGGTATTGGAGCAGCCGTGGAGATGCCTGCAGCTGAGAAGTATTGCAGTGGAATTATTGCAGTGAACACTGTGAGTTTTGACCCTTGCTTCATGCCAGGAAGTCGCTGGGTGCATTGATTTAACTCGTCAAATTAATCAGCCCTGACAGACTTACAAGGATGGCTTACAACATCTGTTCCCTGCCTTGAGAGATCCTGTCCTGGGAAGCTTTGACCAAATAGACTTCAAGCAGATACATTCATTAATTAGGCTCACAATATACTGTACCTGTCATTCAGCAGCTTGAAATACCTATAGGAGAAGAGCAGGCCGAGTTGGAGGGGGGACGGCGGAGTTAAATGTGCCATCAGCTTAGAATGGTCACACCGCCACAAATACTCCGAGCCTTCTCCCTCTTGAATTCCGTTGACCTTCATCTGGTGCCAATGTAGTACTGAACTTGAGATTCTTGTATATGGGCTTGAGCAAGAAATCTTTTGAATTGCAACTTATCGTCCTGATCGTTTTGCACCTAACATGAATCCAAATCATTTGTGGCAACGTAACGACTCTGAACTGATGACATGCTTAACTCTGCTCTCCAGCTCTGCCTGCAATACCTTCTCCTTCAATACCTGCAATAGTAATATTTTTTAATTTTTTTTTTCTATTTCTTCCCCACCAAATTCTTGGGAGGTAGGTTGGTCTAAGAAAGTGTCCACCTCCCCACTTTTTATTGACTGAGAGTGGATTGAAGCTGGATCTCTATCTTCTCAACTGAACACCTTCACCATCACAAAGTATATTTACATCAGAATGCACATAAAGACGCACCCACCCACCAACATATTCACGCCCATCTGCTTAAAAATTTCATCCCTCTAATCCAGTCAAACTCGATTCCATTGAGGGTCACATCAGGGTTGTGTTTGACCTCGGAGGGCTGGGGGGAGATGTAAGGCATGGTTGGGGAGGGAATGGCCAGGGGTGGCATGGCCATGGTGGGTGTGACACGGGACTCGTGTCAGGGGGACCTGTGGTGTCCAAGTGCTAAGGCAGGATTTCTCTGACATCCTCCCTCATTCTCATTATAATCTCCTTCCTTCCTTCCTTCCTTCCTTCCTTCCTTCCTTCCTTCCTTCCTTCCTTCCTTCCTTCCCTTTTCTTCTTTTTCCTTCCTTCTTCCTTCTCCTTTCTTCTTCATTCCACTCTTTCCTTATTTTTCCTTCCTTCCTTCCTTATTTATTTATTTATTGGTTCGATTCATAGGCTGCCCTTCTCCGGAGACTCAGTGTGGCTTACAATGCGTTAAGCAATAGCCTTCATGCTTTTGTATATACCTGCTTAGTAGGGCTTTTGCCCCCCCCCCCAAGCGGTGTTCTTTTTTATACAAAAAGTACCCTACAATCTGGGTCCTCATTTTATTTACCTCAGAAAGATGGAAGGCTGAGTCAACCTTGAGCCTGGTGAGATTTGAACTCGCAGTAATTTCAGGCAGCTGGCAGCTAAGTGCTATTTAACAGCACTTTAGTTCACTGCGCCACCAAGGCTTCCTTGCTCTCTTCCCATTTTTCCTTCTTCTTCTTTGTCTTTCCTCATACCCTTTCTCCTTTCCTGTCTCTTCTTGTATGCAAAAGGGGAAATGTTTCTCCCTTTGTTTTGTTTTTAGTTTGCTTGGATAGCCCTCTGCCAGCGAAAATGGAGCACGGGGGGGGGGGGGGGGGCATGCACGCCCAGCCTCTCCATGCCCCATTTTCAGCCTGGATAGCCTCCTGCAGCCTTCTGCCATTAAAAACAGAGTTCAGGGCCCCCCGGATGTGAGCTCTGTTTTTGATAGCTGAGGCACCATGGGCCAGTCCTTTGATGTTTACAGAACTGCCCCATGGGCCAGATATAAGTAGGCCTTGAGTTTGACACGCCTGCTCTAATCCTTTTAATGATCGACTGGCTATCTTACAACAACATCATCAAAAACAGAACAAAGATAAGGAACATCCAGGGGTGGGATTCAGCCAGTTGAACTGGATGCTAATTTTACATCTGGCTTGCCGAACTGGTAATTGCAAGGACTGGCTGGCCCCGCCCACCTCACCCCTCCCAGGAGTCTCCACCCGACTTATTCTGGATGTGAGGTAAGTGCAGGGCCCGGGCAGAGGCTCTGGGAGGGTGAAAAATGGGCACCTGGAAGTTCTGGAAGTCCGGAAATGAGCCCATTTCTGGCCTCCGGAAGGCTCTGGAGCCCACGGGAGGCCATTTTCACCCTCCTCGAGGCTCAAGAAAAGCCTCTGGAGTCTGGGGAGGGAGAAAAATGGGCCTACGAGAAATACAGGAAGTCCAGAAATTAGTCTGTTTTTGGCCTCTGGAAGGCTCCGGAGCCCAGGTAAGGCCATTTTTGCCCTCCTGGAGGCTCGGGGAAAGCCTCCAGAGCCTGGGGAGGGCAAAAAATGGGACTACCGGAAGTACTGGAAGTAGGGAAATGAGCCCGTTTTCAGCCTCCAGAGGGCTCTGGAGCCTGGAGGAGCCTGTTTTTTCCTCCTGGAAGCTCAAGGAAAGCCTCTGGAGCCTGGGGAGGGTGAAAATGCCCCGCCCCCACTGTAGTGCAGGAGGCTGAATAGGCCACGCCCCCATGGCCACACTCACCCAGCAACTAGGCAGAGAACTGGTTGCTAAAATTTTTCAATCCCAGCCCTGTCAGAATCCCCCAGCCAGCAAGCACTGGCTGGGGGATTCTGGGTGTTGAAGTCCACACATCTTCAAATGGCCAAGTTTGAGAAACACTCTCTAAAAAGAGAAACCAGAAGAACGGAGGAGACCAATCATGCCCATCAGCCTGTGGTTGGCAGAGGACTACGGTGTCTTGATCTACCCATCTGTAAGTAGACCCTCCACCCTCCAATCATCCTTGGTGCAACAAAGCCATTGGCAGGAGATATTTTCCCCATTTCGGGGTTAAGCAGAAGCCGTTCATCTGTCGGAAGGAGAGGGAAGAAGAGATGTAATTATAGCTATAAATGGCGCTACGGAGCAATTACTTCCCAAGCGCTGGCTTATCTGGAAACGGCTGCTGCTTCCTATAACAGTTTCAAATTTGTTATCTGCCTATTTTACCTCTTTTTCGAGAAGGGTAGGTGGACAGGGCAGAAGTGACACCTGAGTGACAGATTAACCAGTTTTTTGGCCAGCTTTGCTGATGGACTTTGGGAGTTTTTAAATGCTTTGAAAGGGCAGCTTTTATATATCTATATCGGGGGAGGGGAAGGTATTACTAGAAGCTCAACTAGTCATTAACTGGATAAGGATCCAAAGTTGGGGGGAGGAAATCTTTTCTTTGGCATTTTCAAAGATGAGAAGGTTTAAAAACTGCACGGGGGTGCTTTATTTTATTATACAGTTATTCCGTTTTTCCTTCCTTTCCTTCAGGAAGATCAGCCTAACTTAAGATAGGATTTTGGAGCACTCCCCATCCTGGTAACACCCAGAGTGCTTAGCTTGAATGGAGAAGGCACTTACCCCAATCTCTTAACCGCCCTACATTGTGTCAACACCTTCAAGGCTGACACAGCAAGGCTGGTTGAAGCTGTGGGAATGGGAAGGCGCAGGTAGAGATAGCTGGGGATGTGTAGCCAAAATTAGGGGACTGGAGGCTACCACATATGAAGAACGGCTGCAGGAACTGGTATGTTTAGTTTAATGAAAAGAAGGGCTAGGGGAGACATGATAGCAGTCTTCCAATATCTCAGGGGCTGCCACAAAGAAGAGGGAGTCAAGCTATTCTCCAAAGCACCAGAGGGCAGGACAAGAGGCAATGGGTGGGAACTAATCAAGGAGAGAAGCATCTTAGAACTAAGGAGGAATTTCCTGACAGTTTGAAAAACGGTCATAAGTCACTTTTTTCAGTGCCATTGTAACTTTGAAAGGTCACTAAATGAACTGCTGTAAGTGGAGGACTACTTATATTTGGGGTGAGGGGCTGTGGGGAAACCAAATCAGCAATAAAAATTCATATGAAAACCACGAGTTGTTTGCAGAGAGCTCTCCAAGGTCCTGAAATTCCAGCCTATTTCCATACCTGATTAGGAATTCCAGTCTTCGGTGTGATTTTATCGGAGAGTCCCACAATTCCTTAAGGTTCATGGGTGTGATTTTGAGGGGAGGAGTCTGTTAGATTTTTTAAAAAGGGGGTGGAGAATATGTAAATTAGCCACTAGTGCATTTAGACTGAGTTGAGGATTAGCAGAAAGTGAATCTCTTTTCTTCCCAGCTGTTCTCTGCTCCAAATGGCTCCAATTACGCTTCCCACCTTGGGTATAAACTGTGTGGCAGTGTGGTCTTGGATGATTGACAGCTGAACAGAAAAGACTGCCGCCTTCTTCTTCATCTACAACAACACCAGTAGCTTTGCCATCATTAGTAGTAGCAGGTGAGGACATACAATAAAACATAAGCAGTATGCATATCAGTTGATGTGCTCTTATTGTCAGAGGACATAACTAAAGAAGAGAAGAAGCTTGGTTATAATCCAGAACTATGTGGAGTGTTTCAGCAGAGAATAAGACAGCTTCTAACAGGGAAGGAAAACGGGCTGTCAGAATTTGCTGCACTGGGAATTCCACTGTATCGGAGATGAATTTGAATGGGATGGCTCAGACCCAATTCTATTATTAATTGCAACGTTAATAATTCAGAAGCTCTTGCCCCACACAGCAGACTAGAATGCCCAGAGAGAAATAGTAAAACGGAGAGGTAGACTGCATTTGCACAATCGCTCAATGTATTTTTCAACATCTTCTAGGTTTCATCTCCCCTCTGCTCATAACCGCTCTTTCCCCATCAGCCCCACCAGGTAGACCAAAACAGGAAGAGCAATAGCACGTAGACTTATAGACCGCTTCACGGGGCTTTTACAGCCCTCTCTAAGCGTGTTTACAGAGTCAGCCTATGGACCCCAACAATCTGGGTCCTCATTTTACCAACCTCGGAAGGATGGAAGGCTGAATCAATCTTGAGCCAGTCAGGATCGAACTGCTGGCAGTTGGCAGAATTAGCCTGCAATATTGCATTCTAACCACTGGGAAGTAAAGGAAGGAAGGAAGGAAGGAAGGAAGGAAGGAAGGAAGGAAGGAAGGAAGGAAGGAAGGAAGGAAGGAAGGAAGAAGGAAAATAGCAATAGCACTTAGACCTATATACCACTTCACAGTGCTTTGCAGATCTCTCTAAGGGGTTTACAGAGTCAGCCTCTTGCCCCCAACAATCTGGG
Source organism: Masticophis lateralis (assembly GCA_030761175.1). Taxonomy (NCBI): domain Eukaryota; kingdom Metazoa; phylum Chordata; class Lepidosauria; order Squamata; family Colubridae; genus Masticophis; species Masticophis lateralis. Next base: position 13,530,609 of record JAUDYJ010000008.1, read on the forward strand.
TCCTCATTTTACTGACCTCAGAAGGATGGAAGGCTGAGTCAAACCTTGAGCCTGATGAGATTTGAACTGCCATATTGCAGGCAGCCAGCAGGCATCAGAAGTAGCCTGCAGTACTGCCTTTTAACCACTGTGCCATCACGAATCAACTCCACAGGAGGCTAAAATTCCTTTTTATGGGGAGTGGCTGTAAGAACAAAATCTTGCAACTCTTGTTATGCTGTACCATATCCCTTCCTTATGTTCATGTGAATTAGGGAGGTGTCTCTTCACATATTTTCTGCTTGTTTTGGACTCAATATATGTTTTCCCTTGGTTGCTTTGGTCATGGATTTTGCCTATCTCCATCAAGGTCATCTTTCTTATTTTCTACATTTCTATAAATGAGGCTTCCTTCTTCCTTGCTTATTAATTTATTTCTGGACACATTATTTCTGTATTTACATGTTTATATCCATGCAGAAACATTGGAACAAAGGATGTGAATCCATTTAGCCCTGTGGGAGTTATAGCTGCACAGGCAACTCAGTATCTCCAGATGTTTAAGAATTTAACTCCAACCAGATCAGGGGTGGGTTTCAGCAGGTTTTGACCAGTTCTGGAGAACCGGTAGTGGAAATTTTGAGTTGTTGGGAGAACCAGTAGTAAAAATTCTGACTGGCCCCGCCCCCATCTATTCTCTGCCTCCCAAGTACCAACTGACTAGGAAGAAATGGGGATTTTGTAATAATCTTCCCCTGGAGTGGGGTGGGAATGGAGATTTTGCAGTATCCTTTCCCTGGAGTGGGGTGGGAATGGAGATTTTGCAGTATCCTTCCCCTGCCATGCCCACCAAGCCACACCACGCCCACCAAGCCACGCCCACAGAACCGGTAGTTAAAAATTTTTGAATTCCACCACACCTATCTACTGGATTGTTTGACTGCAGGACGAGATGTTTACTGATGGTGTATTGCCTCTGCTGCGTTATAAATAACAGGATCTCAATACAATCTGTTAGATATTATTATTATTGTTTGTATTTTGATTGTGGTTTAAAAGGTAGGTAAACTGCCAGAGGGTTCCTGCTGATCAGGAAGTTTAAAATGTGATATATAAATAAGCCAAAAAAAGAGAGAAGATTAAATTAGGAACATTCTGGATATCAACATATGTTCTGCTGCAGAGCTCTAGCTATAGTTTTAGCTCATAAATTATAAACCACCTTCCACAGGTCAAAGGGAGCGGTTTTATATTAAATTAGGCTATTGATATTCTGATCTCCGCCGAGAACCATCTTTTTAGCAAGTCAAGCTGTCTCTCCAGCTGTTCCAATTATAAAACAACGTTCATATATCACAGCAAGCTGTGATGTGCTTAACCATGGTTTATTGAATAAACGCCTATATTCAGACGTGCCGAGCCACACGTCATGTTCTCCAAAGTCCCAAAATACAAGACAAAAAAAAAAATCAGAGAAATGATCAAGAAAAGTCTGGTATTGACCACGGAGTGGAAGGAGAAACATCTGGGATTTGGGCCACATCCAGGAAATTTTCTAGCATTGTAGAAGAGGAGAATGAATGACTGCAGAACTTCAATTCATGTTAGATTTTGCACTTCCCTTGCAGGCTCAAGTGTGAGTCACCTGAGCCAGAAACTCAGGTTTGGGGGGGGATGGGGAATGATCGAGAGCCAGGGGTGAAATCCAGCAGGTTCTGACAGGTTCTGGAAAACCGGTAGCGGAAATTTTGAGCAGTTCGGAGAACTGGCAAATGCCACCTCTGGCTGGGCTGGCCCCAGAGTGGGGTGGGAATGGAGATTTTGCAGTATCCTTCCCCAGGAGTGGGATTGGAATGGAGATTTTGCAGTATCCTTCCCCCTGAAGTGGGGAGGGAATGAGGATTTTGCCGTATCCTTCCCTCTGGAGTGAGGATGGAAATGGAGATTTTGCAATATCCTTCCCCCAGGAGTGAGGCGAGAATGGGGATTTTGCAGTATCTTATCCTGGAGTGGGGAGGGAATGGATATTTTGCAATATCCTTCCCTCAGAAGTGAGGAAGGAATGGGGATTTTGCAGTATCCTTCTCCCAGGAGTGAGGAGAGAATGGGGATTTTGCAGTATCCTTTCCCTGGAGTGGGGTGAGAATGGAAATTTTGCAGTATCTTATCCTGGAGTGGGGAGGGAATGGGGATTTTGCAATATCCTTCCCTCAGGAGTGAGGAGGGAATGGGGATTTTGTAGTATCCTTCCCCTGGAGTGAGGAGGGAATGGGGATTTTGTAGTATCCTTCCCTTGGAGTGAGGAGGGAATGGAGATTTTGCAGTATCCTTCCCTGCCACGCCTACCAAGCCACACCCACAGAACCGGTAGTAAAAAAAATTGAAGTCCACCACTGCCAAGAACACATTTTCAAAACTATGGCTAGCGTGTCCATAGTGTCTATCTCAAGTCTGGCCAAGGAGATGGATGGCTTCTTTACACCCTACAAGGCTGCCTTCACATGACAGCCAACTATTTCAACTACTTCAACATGCTGAAATCCGTATGACTGACCTGACCTGCTTTGAGGAAGCCTTAGATCACTTCGTTAGCGCTGCTTCACGAGCTAATGGTCCATTCCCAGATATAATGATCAACGTTGGCTAAGAATTCTAAGAAAAAACTCCAACAGTGTTCTTCAGTTGCCAAAAAAGAAAAGAAAAGAAAAGAAAAGAAAAGAAAAGAAAAGAAAAGAAAAGAAACGAAAAGAAAAAAGCCAATGCACTCCTAGGCTGCATTAACAGAGGGATAAAATCAATGTTAACATGAAGTTTAAGTACCGCTTTATAATGTCTTGGTAAAATCTTGGAATACGGCATCCAGTTTTGGTTACCACGATATAAAAAAAGATGTTGAGACTCTAGAAAGAGTGCAGAGAAGAGCAACAAAGATTATTAGAGGGCTGGAGGCTAAAACATATAAAGAACAGCTGTTGGAATTGGGTATGCCTGGTTTAATGAAGAGAAGGACTAGGGGTGACATTTTATGCATTTTTATTTTATTTATTTGTCAAGTACGTATTAGATAATATATATATAAGTATAAGCATGAACTGAATACATAAAATGAATACAAATAAAGGGAACATTAGGACAGGGATGGGAGGCACGCTGATGCTCTTATGCAGACCTCTTAGGAACGGGGTGAGGTCAGGGGTGAAATCCAGCAGGTTCTGACAAGTTCTGGAGAACCGGTAGTGGAAATTTTGAGCAGTTTAGAGAACCGATAGTGGAAATTTTGAGTAATTCAGAGAACCGGCAAATACCACCTCTGGCTGGCCCCAGAGAGGGGTGGGAGTGGAGATTTTGCAATTTCCTTCCCCCGGGAGTGGGGTGGGAATGGAGATTTTGCAGTATCCTTCCCTGCCACACCCACCAAGCCACGTCCCCCCCCCCCAAGCCACGCCACACCTACCAAGCCATGCCCACAGAACTGGTAGTAAAAAAAAATTTGGATTTATTTATTTATTTATTGGTTCTATTTACAAGCCGCCCTTCTCCGGAGACTCAGGGCGGCTTACAATGTGTTTCTTCATTGGGTGAGGTTAATAGTAGCCAGTCTAAGGTTAAAATTTTGGGGGTTTGGGGATCAAACCATAGAGTCAGGTAGTGCATTCCAGGCATTGACCACTCTTACAAAATCTAATGGTTGCCCCAAAGAAGAGGGAGTCAAGCTATTCTCCAAAGCACCTGAGGGCAGGACAAGAAGCAATGGCTGGAAACTAATCAAGGACAGAACCAACCTAGAACTAAGGAGAAATTTTTTGACAGTGAGAACAATCAATCTGTGGAAGGATTTGCCTCCCAAATCTCCATCCCTGGAGGTTTTAAAGAAAAGATTGACAATTTGTCTGCAATGGTATAGGGTTAACAGGAGGTCCCTTTCAACTTGGTTATTTTGTTATTCTGTTAATTCTGGAGTTGTGGTCCAAATATATCTGCGGCAGGGACCAGATTGGGGAAAACTCTTCAGTTATATCAATTTCTGTGGGCTTCTGGCTATCTTTTATTTAGAATGACATTCAGTCAAAAAGATCTGCACATAGCACAGAAAATCCCAATACAAAAATCAATATGAGATGTTGCAAAGCTGCAAAGAAAGACAAATGCCAACAGTACTAAGAAATAAACAGTCCATCAATCCTAGGTCTTTTTAAGACTAGCATCTTATTTCTCACCAATACTATTCGGGAACTTTGTACCCATCAGAAACTCTCTTCGCTTAATCCACCTCCTGGAGTTGTGAGCATAAAAAGGGGATGGGGAGACTTCCTTACGGCATCTTAAATTCTTTGGGAAAAAGAAGATGGGACAGAAATAGTCAAAGTTTCCACAAACTACCTTTGTGATCCACTGGAAACATTTTTGTTTCCTTTTTGGCTTTTCGATTGTCTCTTTTGAAAGGTGTGTAGATGTTGCTTGTCTCTATGAGCCTATTGATGGCTGATTCGGGTTTCCAGGGATTTCCCACCGTTTTTGAACTTGGTCTAGGATGCTTGGTCTAGGATGCTACGATATATCCATATATTTTGATTGTCTCCTCCTTTATATAGTAGTAACTGTGGTAACTACTATAGTCATAATAGCAGTAACTGTGAGAGGGACAACGATTTAGATATGAGCCAGCAGTGTGCAGCAGCTGCCAAAAAAGCCCACACAGTTCTGGGCTGCATAAACAGAGGGATAGAATCAAGATCACGTGAAGTGTTAATACCACTTTATAAGGCCTTGGTAAGGCCACACTTGGAATACTGTATCCAGTTTTGGTCACCAAGATGTAAAAAAGATGTGGAGACTCTAGAAAGAGTGCAGAGGAGCAACAAAGATGATTAGGGGACTGGAGGCTAAAACATATGAAAAACGGTTGCAGGAACTGGGCATGTCTAGTTTAATGAAGAGAAGGACTGGGGGAGACATGATAGCAGTCTTCCAGTATCCCAGGGGCTGCCACAAAGAAGAGGGAGTCAAACTATTCTTCAAAGCACCTGAGGGTAGACAAGAAGCAACGGGTGAAAACTAATCAAGGAGAGAAGCAACCTAGAACTAAGGAGAAATTTCCTGACAGTTAGAACAATTAATCAGCGGAACAACTTGCCTCCAGAAGTTGTGAATGCTCCAACACTGGAAGTTTTTAAGAAGATGTTGGATAAGCATTTGTCTGAAGTGGAGTAGGGTTTCCTGCCTGGGCAGGGGGTTGGACTAGAAGACCTCCAAGGTCCCTTCCAACTCTGTTATTCTATTCTATTCTATTCTATTCTATTCTATTCTATTCTATTCTATTCTATTCTATTCTATTTTTCTATCACTCAATTGTTTAGGGTTAGAATTATTTATCAGTGGTAAAGACAGCTAACTCTGCAAATTTATGTCCCCCCTACTGTAATCAGAACAAGGATAATACACCAATCGATTACCTCCACAGCAGGCTAAAACTTTTCAGATGAGATTTTAAGACAGTGGCAGTCAACCACAAGAACAAGGGCCCTTCTGGGTTTTCCGCATGAGGGAACACCCATCCAAGCGAGGGACAAGACTGGACAAGCTCAGAAAGTTTATGCATCCCAACTTCCTTTGTGAGTTCTTTGGGAAAAAGAAGAATCTGGAAGGACAGGAATTCTGGAAGGTAGCAAAGATGGCATCTGCTGACAGCTCGATGCTTCCGGAGTCTCTGGTGGGAACCCCAGAAATCAATAAAGAGACCGAAAATATCTTGAGGGAGGGGACTGTTTTAGCATTCATCTATGGAGATTCTCAGTCATCCAAGGTCATGGTTCTCTTAGCATTCAAGACAAACTGTCTTGGTATTTCTACACAAAGAGATTCCCCTCCTTCTTCTGCAAAAATTAGGTTAGGCCCATCCAGTGGTGGGATTCAAATAATTTAACAACCAGTTCTTTGCCCTAATGACCAGCTGGGTGGGCGTGGCCATGGTGGGCGTGGCCAGGGGGTATGACAGGCAGCACTCAGCTTCCTGCACCCCACTGGGAGCAAAAATGGGTCATGTCTAAGGAGGTGCCCCAAAGAAGAGGGAGTCAAGCTATTCTCCAAAGCCCCTGAGGGTAGAACAAGAAGCAACGGGTGGAAACTAACCAAGGAGAGAAGCAACCTAGAACTAAGGAAAAATTTCCTGACAGTGAGAACAATTAATCAGCGGAACAACTTGCCACCGGAAGTTGTGAATGCTCCAACATGGGAAGTTTTTAAGAAGAGATTGCATAACCATTTGTCTGCAATGGTCTAGGGCATGTGTGCGCGACTCCCACCAGCCAGCTGGTCTTGGGGTCTCTGCTGCACATGTGCGGGGGGGGGGGTCATGTTGGGGGACATGTGCACATGCGTGGGGGGGCAGGGCACATGGAGGAGCCACATGTGCATGTTCAGGGGCGCATGCCCATTGCATTTTGGGGATTGGGGCGCGCTTTGGGCACTCGGTCCAGAAAAAGTTAGCCATCCGTGGTAGAGAGTTTCCTGCCTGAGCAGGAAATAGAGGGAGAGTGGGGACAGACTAATGGTCTACTCTGGCCGTATCCCTTCCAGAGCATGCAGTGAATATTTATGCTTCCATCTCTTGTTCTCCCCACTCTCCATTTTAATCCTGAAAGGAGATAATCGGAAAGAATTATGACCGGCTGTTGGTCATAAAACTACCCAAAGGTGCATTCAGCCCTCCGGAGAGGTCCCTTTCTCCTCCAGATTCTGATGTCATGCCAACACACAAGCAGACATCCAAACCCCTCCAGGTTGCAGTTTTGTTTCAGCAAAAGATTAAGAAATTAGCCTTCCTTTGCAGTATTAAGCCCTCCTTCCCTTTGACAAGGTAAGAGACGCTCCAGCAAAGAAAAGCCACACAACGGCCACACAATAGAACATTTTCCCTCCTTGCAAACCAGCCAAAGAGAGCACAACAGCTTTTCGAACCTTCACCACACTGGAGACCGAAACGGTTTAATCTCCTCACACGCTTGAAAAGATTCTGCCACTGAGCTATGGCAAATGGACATGTTGCATGTCAAGCCAGAGCCTAAAACGACATCAATCCTTCCCAGTTGTGTTTGTTCTGCCCCAGCTATGGACCCCAAAGAATACAGCACACACGAAGTTTGTGCAAAACTTAATTTACAAAAAGAACTCCGTCTTTTTCAAAACAAAGGCTGTTAATAAACTTTCTTAACAGCCTACAAGAAACCAATGATAAAGTAATCACAATCTTACTAAAGTTGGCAGAAAGCCCAGAAGCAATTTGCAGAGAATTCAGACGTGAAGTAGAGTGAACTAAAGTTGTTCCCTACAAATTCCTTCAGTCGGCGTTCCTTCTTAAATAGGCTAAAGGAGTGGCCAATTAGCCCCAAGCCTTACTCTCGAGGAGACCTCCTCCTGAGGAGCCACTTCTGCCTTTTGGCCACTCTGCACCCATACATCAAGAAGAGGCTCCTCCTCTTCATCCTCTTCACTTAAAGGAGCTTCTGGAGGTTCTGAAGGCCCTGGCTGAATCCCTGCCTCTGGCACCACAT